>QVOB01021192.1:0-12419 GCA_014839585.1 Pseudomyrmex concolor | reverse complement strand
TTGGCGTATACATCTGACGAATGATAATAACGAACATTCGCGTTTGCTGTTTGTTCGGCGTTCGTTCGCTATGTGTATATCCAGCTTTACTCGCCCGAGTTGCGCGCGCGGTTGCGTTCTCTCTCGCGGTCTCGGTACAGGTCGCGCAGGAAGTTCTTTCTTCCAGATTTTGCATATTCTTTCAACTTCGACATATGCCGCTCTCAATTTCCAAGCCGGCTTCTCGAAACAAGTCACGCGATGTCTCATGTCTTCGTCTTTTCAACTTCCAGATTTCCTCCGATCGTATATTAGCGCACGAATTGTGGCGTATTCCGAATAAAGTTGTAATACCAGATATCTCGATACCGTCAAATAGATTTTAATTAATTATTGTGGTTTGGTCATAAATCACCCGCTCCTTTTAGTTTGGTCATATATTTTTACTTCAAAAGTATTGTAACAATATTTATGGTCATTTACAAGTTATCTATAAGCTATCTATAAGAAAGAATTCAGGTGCGTCGAAATTCGAATCGTGTTTTTTTATCTTCTCGAAGATTTCCTTGAAGTGTGACCCAAAGAAGGATCCATGATGATTTCGCGCTATCGAAAAAGTAATTCTTTCGCCGCGGTTCGTCAAAGAGTCGATCAGTTCCAGAACATACAAACGTTTTGATACCAACACGCTGAGATGTTGCGGATATTCCGTGGCTCTCTTCCTCTTATTTCCTCGTCTTTCTTACGTTCTTCTTCCTCGTCGATGTTGCCGCAACCTCCTCACCCTTTCCTCCTTTTTTTTCTTCTCCTTACCTCTTCTCTTTCTTCCAATTCTCTTTCTTCTCATCTTCTCTTTTCTTCACTTATTTTTCCCGCTACACCTTCTTGCAGGTGAAGCGAGACTTAAAGTTTTATTCACACTGTGACAAATCACGTAAATCTAATAATGCTACGATATTAAAACATTATTAGAACTTTAACTCGCGCTGAGTTAAAGTTCTATACAATTCAGTGTGAATGTTCAGACATTATAATATTAGTTTTGAATATAATGTCAACTAAATAACTTAACAGCTCGTGATTTTTAAATGTGAATGATAGTTAGACTTGAGTTATTGCCGGGATGTTGTCTTTGTTGCGCGGTACTTGATGTCGAGTTCGTGACCAGCGGGATTTACCTCAGACACTTGGACATGAGCGATTGGAAATAACTGAGTTCTTCCTGTCCTTTCCTTAATTCACACTGAAGAAGATCCAAACCAGGATCGAAACGTTTGTGTACTTTTGATTAAAGAAGTTTTTTAACCTAAACATCAAGTTTTATCTCGTATTGGTCGTTTCCTTATACTGTCATATTTCATGAGAAGCAACATACAATTTAATTATAGTTAGACTCTTTATCCACACTGAAAATGACTGTAAATACAGTTGAAACGTATGGGCAAAATTTAGCCGTTTGATTTTCAATCTTCTGCACAAAACATCCAGCAATTTGTTCAGACACGTCGTGTTTTACCACATTTGGATCTGAATTTAAAAGAAATATATAATTTACAAAAAAAGTACACATATTAATTACATATACGGAAAATTATATAAATTATATGAATAGAGAAAGAATGATAACTACTTAAAAATTCACATAAGTTATTAGAAAAAGTTCGAGTAAAAAAATATTAAAGCAATACATCTTATATAATCTAATATCTATACGAGTTATCTGGTTTATTTAGCTAAAAGTGGTGACAAGAGTTGCAATTTTTCCCGTGAGCTTTCTCATAGATTTTCTCATTTTTTCTAGTTATCGATTATTATTGTTAGAAACGGATCACAGCCGCATTCTATATCATCGTCTCTTTCTATTTGATCATGTTCGACGATAATTTCTTGATATATGTTTCGAACAGAGCCAAGGCATGGCACGCATTTAAAGCTCACAGGGAACGGAGATCTCTTTCTCTCCACATCACCCTGCGCACACCTACGAGTCGAGATCTCGTCCCCTCGTGTGCATTTTTTCTTTCTTCTCTCTCGCTTCCTCTTTCTCCTCTCTTTTTTCTCTTTTCTTTTTCCCTTCTCCTGTTCCCTCTTGTTGGGGTCGTCGACGACCTTTCCCCCCATTCCTCGCCGTGGTATTCGTCGTTAGACCGCCGCTCTACTGAATACCTTCAGCCAGTTTGATCTGAACCGCTCGGAGAGACGGACGGCTGTGCGACACACACATACACACTCTTCTCGAGCCCCCTCGAGCGCTGCCGCGTGGCCGTACCAAGCATCCTCTAAGATACATAGTGAGCGAGAAGATGCTCCGCGCGTGAACCCGTGTAGAAATTCTTCGTTTTTTTTTTTTCTATGTGTTACCGTCACGTTATTATCCCGAGAAATTGAACAAACGATCAACGATTTCGAGAAGAAAGAATAGATACGGAAGAAAGGATCTTTCGCAGTCTTCCTTACTTGCAGAAGTCGTCTTTTTTGTGAAAACCGATGTGACGCTAGAAAACGATTACGAAAGGAGAACGTAAACATGGCTGTGTAACAGAGAGAAGCCTCGCACACACACACACACACACACACACACACACACACACTCTCTCTCTCTCTCTCTCTCTCTCTCTCTCTCTCTTTTTTTTCTATTTCTCTCTTTCTGTCTCGGGCGTCTCTCAACATTATTTAGGCGGTAACTTCGTCTGGAGACGGAGACGCCGAGACGCGATGAACCGCGCGCGTGCACCGCGTGTGAATGGCAGCGCTCGTCATAAGTAAGAAGTATTTGCGCGTCGTTCACGGGGAGAGATCGTTTTTTTATTGTCGCAAGATCGTCGTCCGGTAATTTTGCACCCGTGCCTCTTTATTGGTTTCCTCCCGCGTGTATCGCCGTGCGCTGCTTATAATGGATATGATATCGAATACATTGGATATTTTCACGGGGACCAATAGATTGCCGATCAGCAATGCGGAAGTCACGAGTTATCAGTCGTCCTTTTATTCGCCACCGGCCACCGAGGCGTAAGTAGAGCAATCGCTCGTTTTCAATGTTCCACTGTGGTTTTTTTTTGTATGAAATTTTTCTTTCAAACGCTCAAACAAATATTCATCGCTTTACCTTTAAACTTTCAATGTATCTTCTTGTTTATTCATTTCTCTACAAAATTTTGAAATTTTTTAAAAATATAGTAAAAATATTTCAAGATATATTCTTTATGTTAAATTAAATACAACAGGTTTACTGTATTCATTCGAGTGTTTTTTATTGGCAATAGTACATGAGGATGTAGAGTGGCAGGCGCAGCATTTAACACCGGAAGTGCTGGAACTTAATGTTTGATATCAAAGGATGCGGCGTTATCGCGAAGTAGATTGTGAGAAACCGCACACGGCACATGAATTTGTTTTTCATTAGTATCATGTGGTTCTTCGCATGAGTACGTTAGTATTTATAAATGCTTCTATAAGTACTCGATGGGATTTGGGTTAAATACGATAACAAGAAACGCAGGACAGATAACGAGGTCATACTTGATACACGATTTTTAATGCATCTTCTCATATTATATTTTATCTCAGCAAGTATTTTACTTTTGTGATTTTTTTATAATATAATACAATAAAATTTTTATACATATTTAATTTTGTATAATCATCATATTACTGAATAATTATTGTACAAAATATCATATTACTAAATAATTATGTAGATGCAGTGACTATAATTTCGCATTTTGACAATTAGAAAAATATTTGTAAATAAAATGAATAGAACATTATAAATAAAATATTGTATTCAATAAAATGTTTTTGAAATTCGCTTTTCACGCAATTAAAAGCCTATGATTAACATCTCTTAAATATATATTGTGTTGATAATTGTTATTATTATTATATAAAACATTAAAAATTATTATAGTCCTATAATTATAATATTATCCTATGGATATTTAATATTACATACATTGTCATTTAGAAAATGCTTTCGCAGTCCCTACAATTCCGAAATACCTGAATATGTTTTCACCATAAATGCTTCTGATTGGCTTAATTAATTCATTTCTTAACAAATTATCTTTAAAAAGACTGCGGTAAAAGTTATCCTTTTTGCCGCAATTTTTCTTAGTTTTTAGAAAATTTATATAGTCACAAGTTGATCGAAACTTTTATTAAGAAATGTTTAATTACTACAATTTTTGTAACTATTTATTAATATAAATGTTACTTATATATGACGAAAATATATAACGGATTGCAGAAAAATTTTTTTGCTTTGCAATGTTCAGCAGTTCGAACACGTGCTCGATCGAAAAGACTCTTTTTTTCTCGCAGAAAAGTTTGGAAAAATACAAATGGTGACTCACTAACGTTTTTCGGTTACATTCTATTCAAAAAAGAATTTGAAAATTGGTTTAAATATTTTCAATGTTAAGACAAGAAAAAATAATTGTTTAGCGGTATAAAATTCGCAACGGGTATCTTTAGATAAAAAAGGAAAAGGAAACTCTGACAAGTTGAAACAGGCAGGAAGACAGGAGATCCGGACAAGTTTTTCATGGTAATGAAACCCTTGTCCTGAGTTACGGCTATCGCGCGCTTTTCAAATGCTATACATATCAGAGTGTGCTCTAGGACAAAAAGAAACGACGAGGCGACTATTCGTCTTTTTCCGGCCGGTCAATTCGCGATGAAACAAAAAGAGTGAGAAAAAGGGAGAAACATAGAAAGAGGGGAAAAGACTTAAGCTGGCAGCGGAGATTTAAACCCGGTTCTTCAAGCTGCTGGGAATTTTTGCATTGCTTATTTCGTTTAATTTGTACCTTCTCTCAGCCCGATCCGATACGTCCTTCATTTCGAACATTTCTTTTTGATTTTTTCATTCGCCTTTGCTCTGATGAGGTACTATTATAAATCACGCTACTACATTTTGCTTCTCGCGACTTCTCTTTCTCGTTTGCCAGAAATAATCAGTTAAATAAATTTGTAAACTGTACACGTCCGCCTATGATTGGCCAGGTATTATAATATATCTTTAGAGATATATTATAATACTGGCCAACCCCCATTAGAGAATAAAATGTTGTAGATCTGATATATAGAATCTTTTTGATAATAAAAACTTTTTTCGTCATCAATGTAGTTTGCTTTTGTTTCGATTTATTTATAAAAACTGTATAGAGAAAAAATGTAGGCTTTTATTACGTAATATCGGTTCAAGACTTAAATTAAAGGTTTAAAAACTCGTGCGAGCAAATTACTTGGCAACAACAGCCGTTAATAACTGGACGTTCCAGCGTTTCGCACAACTTTGTCAAGATCTCAGAAAAAGATCTCGTTAAATTTACAATCGAGTAAAAAATATTCGGAGAGTTGTGTATTAGCATAGGCGATCGTAAAAACAATGTGTGGAAGGATTGTCGACTTTCGCAAATACGCGGGAAGGACGCATGAATGGTCGCTCATCAATGCGGGCGGAGTGGGATCAAGACGTGTTTTCTGGGATGCTCGATCCTTCGTATAGATTTGCGCGTGGAATTAAAGCTGTTGCCATGGGATGTGGTCATTGATGTAGTCTTCATATTTATGATAATGAAGGTCTAAGTTTCTCTCGTTCGAAAGCCGCTCGATCAGAGCGATTTACGTAATCGTTGAGCGTAAAAACAGATTTATTCGAACGATTCTCTGTTTATATATTCTCTCTTTTTCGTTTAATTATTTTATATGGTCGCGCGGTTAAAATTATTTTCTTCAAAAAATTACCAAAAAACTCTGTAAATAGAGATCTCGCCAATCGCACATTTTATTTAATTTTCACGCGCAGCGGGGTATCTGTATAAATAGACCAAGTATTATTATATTCTCACATTGCGTGTGGTCTTTACATCACGGAAGTCTATCCTCCGGCGCGCTCTTTACGAGGATAACATCGTGAGATTCCGGAGAGTTCCTTGTCATTAAAATTGAGGTCGATACACGAAAAGACATGATCCTTTGAGAAAAAGTAACGCGCGTGCGTTAATCTCGAACGTTGCGATTTAATTTCTCAAGTTTTAGAATCAAATTTAAAGGCGAAACGAGCCGACGATGCGTTGTCTGGACACAGCTGCCGGTCGTTACCCTAAAACTGCACTGAATCGCGGCCGGTGTTTTGTACGAGGCGAACCAGAAAAAGCCACCCCAAAAAAATGTCAAATAACAAATTTCGAAGGGGGTTGTTGTGTTGCCGACGAGATTTCGCGACTAGGCCCCTTGAGGAGAGAAAGAGAGAGAGAAAGAGAGAGACTTCTTTCGAGATGGGACGGACCCGCGGCGGCCCTTTCGACTGCTTTCGCAGCCCGTTCTTCTTTTCTCTTCATTATTTTCGATATCGATTTAGGGGCACGACGATGCTTGATCGGCGGGTTACAAGAACGAACTTGATTTTCAGCATCTGGCTTTGTACGGGAACGCGCACCGTGAATAATCTCGTCTAGCGACCGCCGGTATCACTTTTCGGAGATTAACAACGGGGCGTTTTGCGTTTGGCATGGTGCAAATTAAATCATCGGAATATTCAACACAGAAGATAAATTTATCGCGTTTATAAGATAAAAAGACTTAAAAGCTATAATCCACCGGTGGTAGTGGTTACGTAATTTTACTACATATGGAAGAAGTCTTTTTATCTTCAAATTGAGAAAAAAATTACACAACTACCACTGGTGGATTATAACTTTTAAGTCTTTTTATCTTATAATTAAAAAGCTTTTTTAATTGTTTTTATCGTTTGTGTTTGATGAAGAGACTTATATTGAATAATTAATTTTTATTATTTATACTGTGTTTTAGTTTAAATAAAAGAAAGATCTTTTTTTTATCTTCTAGTTTTTTTTATCTCTCATACGTTTCATCTAAAACTCTATTACGCAAAAGATCAAACTTAACTCGTCGTCATCACACTGGTGCAATTTTGCACTTTGCATGTTTGAAGTTGAGTAATTTTCCAGTAATGAGTTGACAAATAATTTAAAACTAGTGAAAATAGGGGTAAACAATTCTCAGAAATTGAATGAAATTAGTTAAAAATGTTCAAAAAAATTCTTCTTAGTGAAAAATGAAAAAAATAATAAGAACTTTTTGAAAAAATCGTGTTTTTTTAATTTTTGTTAGTGCACGTATGCACCAGTGTGGTGACAACGGGTTAAATTATTATATTTGCGTCAGAAATTTGCGATCCTCTTTCTTCTCGGGTGTTATTACCGCGTAACAACACACAAAAGACCGCGTTGTGTGTCTCGGACTGCGGAAGATGTAATCTAATCGGATCACAACGCACATGCACATGGCGTAATGTGCGCGCGAACGCGCGGATCATTTCGCATCGATGTTAGAAAATTCCCACGGTGAAATTAAAGATTCACGAGTGAAAATACCCATCGCACTTGTCATGGGAACGAGCACCGGGTGGTTCGTCTGATGTACAATCGCTTCGGCAATGAGTATCAGAGGGTAAAGGCGTAGTGGTAAGGCACACCTCAACGAAGAGGAGAGGGATGAAGCGCGCTCGCGTTGCCGAGGGGCTTCCCGCCTTTTTTTTCATTGCGTTTACAGTAGAGGGGTGATGAAATTTCCCTTCGTCTCACAGACGCGCTCAGCTCACGTGTACTATGTGCTTGTGTGTTAGTGAACGCGTTGGGGTAGATGCGCCCCAGTGAATGACCGCGATTAATACACATTGTTACGTGTATCTATGAAAAGTTCGACATATTTAGCGCGCAATATATTGTTAAATAAAAAATATAAACAAAAGGTAAATTAATAATTTAAAATGTAAATTAATAATTTTACATTCTAATATATTATATAATATGGAATATATTCTAATTGTTTAAAAAAACAAATAAATATATATTTTATATATGTATACAAACACACATATATGTACGTATATGTGTATATCTGAATATATTATCGTCACACAATAGTGACGGAGATAAATCCTCTCTTGGTCATTTACTGGCAACCGGTTTTTTTATTAATACATTTATTTTGATCGTCTCTAACCGGCTACGATAAGATGACTTCGACAATAAATATAAATATAGATAACTCTTGTTATTTACAAAATACGTAAACAATTATTTACTAAGTATTTAATTTCTGATATATCAAACACGTAAAAGCGCTTACAGTACTTATAAACAGTACCTATATTTTTTTGCGCAGTTCTACGAGAGAGAGAGAGAGAGAGAGAGAGAGAGAGAGAGAGAGAAAGGAAAGGAGGAAAGGAAGGAAAGAAGAACGCGATTATTGGCATTTACACGTGTACGTACGCACACATGTACATCCGCACCGTGCTGATGTATGAGTCACACCGTCACGATGTAACATACAGATATGTATGTACGTGTCTTCACATGTGCATGCGTCATGTGAGAGCGAGTGCGCATGCTCGAGAGCCCGTTCTATTATAGGGAAGTTGATAGAGCGAGTGCGAGGGCATCGAGGCAGGTGGTAGCCAGATGTCTTTCGGCAAAGACTTCCACCCCGATGTCGCTGGCTTGCCCGTATGTGCGCGATACGGTCGCGTGTGTACAAGTACACGTGTAGAGACGCGGCGTATGTGTTTTACCTATACTCACCACTTACCCACTACCCCATGCTCTCTTGCGTGTCTGAACCGGCGCATAAATTCATTCTGGAAAGAATCCTATATCTCTTGGTCCTTTGACCTCTCCAGCCGTGTGATGATCCTTCACGGATAGCGACCTCATTTTAAAATATGTTTATGCTATATCAAACGTCCCGTGGTATTTCCTCGTCCGCAGGAATCTTTCTCCAGCGACCGGGAGATGGATCCGAATACTTCAATGGGTACCGTCTGATATTGCGTAACACGTTGATATTCGATTTTGCAGCTCGTCTAGGCGCAAATAATTCGATTGTTAAAAGCGATCGTCCTAGTTAGGTAAAAAATGTTATTTCAAGCATTGACTCTTAATCGAAATTTCTTGATCTCGCTTTTGTTTTCAACAGTTTCGGTGAAGAAATGTTCACAGAATTCAAACAGCTTCGAACAGGTTTCTTCTATGATGCCAATAACCTGATATTTATTCAAACGCGCCAGACTCGCTCATTTTACGGTATATGGTAGTGAAAGAAGCAAGGGAAGGGAGTTGAGTAAAAAGAAAGTTTGATTTTTTGAGATTTTTCTATATGATCATGTGTGAGATTTCATAGTGAATCTCCGGACGATAGAAAAATATCGCAGTATACAGCTGTTTATATCTTGAAAACAGAATTAACCGTTAATTATTACAGTAGTGTCTCACAGTTTTTCCGCGCTTCGGTTCCGCGCGCAGCAAAACGTTAAGGCAGGTACTATTCCGAGAAATGCTGTCATTACTGATCACGCGTTATAGATAACGCGGCCGCTCGCTTCGTCAGTTCGAAAGTCTCTTGCACAATACGAGGGAATAGCGGTAGCGATAAGAAATAGCATCGGGTATAACTGGCGGAACGCTTGTGATTGGTTCAATCTGTTGTACCTTTGAACATAACAATTGAATGAACCAATCACGAGCGTTTCGCTAATTACTCACGTTTGCTCTCCTTTATATCCGATGCTATTTCTTATCGCTATCGCTATTGTGCAAGAGGCTTAAGAATTGAGAGGGAGTGACTCCCGGCTTCGAGACACTTCTAGGAATTGGTGGGGATAACTCGCGGCAACTACTCGAGACAAAAATGCGGCAAATACGCGAGGCACTACTGTATTAACGTATCCTGTAATTAGCGATAACTAATGACTTGTGTCTCTCTTCTTTCGTCAAAGAGATAATTTTACAGAGTGTCACTTGTTGATAAAGTTGAAGAAACGATATTTGCTCTGACCTGTGATTAGAATAGAATTTGTCTACACTTCCTTCTCTCTCTCTCTCTCTCTCTCTCTCTCTCTATTTTCTTGCTTTTCAATTCTAATCATGCTAACAAGACGAGTTTTTTTTTCGATCGTTTCTTTTATTTTTCTCTTGACGTGATTGATCTTAATTCCGGTCGCTGAAAAAGATACTGTTCAAGTGAAAAAGATACTGTTCATTTTATTTTAAACAAAATAAACAACTGAAATATAATTAATTCGCGCCTTTTGCTACTATGATGACAACTATAATCGTTTGTTGTTCATATATTACCTATATGAATGACTTTTTACTGTAGTCGTATAGTCATCTATATATTACCTATATTAGATCTATTGACTGTAGTCGTTCGATATATTCTCGCTTTTGAAATCGAAGATATGCATTTGACGATGTAAAAATGATTTTAAATACACATGTGTGTGTTGTTTATGGCATATCATTTGGTTTTCTATTGTTCTTTTGTTTTTATTACTATAATTTAACCTAATCTAATGATAATCGTTATATTAGCGCGATAAATATACGTTTATGGCTCGGAACCTCTTTTAGCAATAGCGGCCACTAACGGCCAGTTCCGTCGTGACGAAAAGGTTAAAAATAATTTTTAAATACTTTGTAGTAACAGTATGAAAATATTACTGAGACTCTCCTGCTTAATCGCATTATTATAATTTTACTTACTGCGTACGACAGTGAACACGGGAGAGATTTAATTAGGATGATGCTTTCTGCGCTTATAAATGACGCGGAATTTAAATGGTAAGAATAATTGAGCTTTTGAACAATCGCATTCGGGTGTGTATGACGACTTGTGTCATCGGACGTTCTATGATGCCGACGTTTTGGGGTTGGGAGACGGGAGGGACACACGTCGTCACGAGCACCATATCTTAGCTGATCGCGGAGTGAGAGGGTGGGACTTGCTAAGGCAGCAGCTGACGCCCTGGCTATGTATGAACGAGCGCTCGCTTGGATCTATAAATATACACCTGGTCTCGCGGACATTGGAAATTGACGAAAGGATCAATTGTGTGTTGCGGACGTCGCACGCGACCAAAGCGACGGCGGGATATCTATTTGCGCTGACTCAATATTTTGCCCTGTTATACGTATGCAGGAATATGTAACGGTGCGTGGTATACGTTTTGCACTCGAACGGTCTGTCAGATAAATGCTACGGCGATATCACTATATTCGCGATAGCGAGACACTCTTAGAAAAAAAAAGACCCGTTCATGAAATACGAAGAAAACAATAAGACGATGAAGAGACAATGAAATTTTTTTCACCATTAATTTAATTTTTAAAATTAGGGAAGTTTTTCTTGTTTTCTGAAGCTTTGTCTCTGTGATGGCATTATGATAGAAAATATTTACGAAGTACAGTCAACTCTCCATATTTGCGCGAATTTGGGGCTGTAGGGGAAGAAGGTGCAAATATAGAATTACCTCTTCTTTGCCTCCAACCTAACCTAACCTAACCCTAACCTAACCCTAACCTAGCCTAGCGGAACCTAGCCTAGCGGAACTAGCAACACCATGAGCAGTTTGTTGCGTTGTGGAATAGAGCGCAGTAGAAGGGGAACTTATGTATGTTAGTTTGAGTATATGTGAAGGGGAACGCGCAAATATCGACTGCGCAAATACGGAGAGTTGACTGTAGTAATGTTCCGATAGATTGAGTTTTAGGATTGGAATTTGTTAAGGCTCGGATAAAAAATTGTAAGAAGACGTGTCACCGCAATAATTTTTTTCGTTCGAGTTTGCTGCTTCACATTCAGTCTCTTCTCACATGCATTCGAGGGAAAGCGCTTTGCGATGACCTTATTGTTGCGTGACGCATAACAGGCGGAAGCAAGGAAGTAAAGGAAAGAAGGAAGAAGTAGCTGAGGGCGCCCGGTGTAAAATACGAACGGAAGAAACGCGGCACGAAAAAAGAGGGGAAAGTTCGGAACTTTGGCAGATGTCCATACGTATACCTTTGGCACGCACGGCCGTGACTTCCTCTCTAGTTCTCACGGAAAGTCACAAATCGTCTTTATATTGTCTTTAATGTTTAGCGGCGTCCGTTTCGCAAAAATTCTCATTTCCCACACTTATTTGCCGCTCAAAAAGTTTACTTTTGCCGAACGTTTGCCGAGTCAATAAGCGGAAATGTGTGTTGTAGAAAAACTATGTGCGAAATTATTTTAACATTTTTAACACTCAATCGACTGTATCTAAAAATAAATGTTTCGCTAACAGCGATTATCGACTGGAATCTTATTAAGGGTTGAAAAAGTCTAGGCCTTATTACGGCTTTATTACGTCAGTTTTATTATGTCAGGTGTGTATTTTTTTACGCGAAGCTCTTTCAAGAAATCCATTACTTTCGCCTGGTGACAATCATGGTGGAAAGATACAAGGTGAGTCGTTTCCGTGGATGCGCAGTAGTCTAAAAATATTAGGGAGCGGACAGCTAATCATGAGAGGCCCATTTTATAAAACTCAGTATGGCTGACAGCATCCTTAACCAAACCTATGTTATACAGTGTTCGTGCTGTATATTATG
>QVOB01021191.1:0-41363 GCA_014839585.1 Pseudomyrmex concolor | reverse complement strand
TCTCTCTCATATTTTATATGTATGCCCGAGATTAAATTAAAAATAATTATTTAATGCGTCTCGTTTCGTCATTCGCGTATTTTTACAATAACTGCGGAAATAATATAAATCATCGCATCTATACAGAAATTCTAATTTTTTGTTTTCGACAGTTAGTGCGACGTTTGGCGCTGATAGAGAAATCAAAGTTTCTATATTTGCACGTACGCGCGCGCGTTTGCTTCTAATTGGACAAGCGTTTTCGTTCGTTTGTCCAATATGCAGTGTAATAACTGAGTTAAAAAAAAAAAAAAAAAAAAGAGTTACACCTTCTTTCACAAAAACGTGAATCTGACTCTTGATAATAAAAAGGATCAAGAGAGCTCGAGCAGTTGTGATTACTCTGCGAAACAATTGCGCGAGTTAAATTTTATTAAAGTTATTATTTTATTTCGGCGTATGGCGTGGTGCACGCTGCGAAATGTGGCACTCGCTGCGGAAACTCGTTTAGTATTTTAAGAGTGGAAGAGAATTTTCAGAGGAAACGAACCCTCTCCTTCCATGCCCCCCTTTTTCCCTCATCCGCATTTACCGTGGCCACTCGGCCCGAGAGAGCTCCTCAGGGACGCGTTTTCAGATCTCGGACGAGAGTACGAGTCGGTCCGAAGTGCACTTGTTTCGCGTCCACTTTGCCGAGAGGATGCACACATATCAACTTTTAATCCAGCCGCTGGATTTCAATGTACCGAATTTGATATTTCGACTATTTTATACATAGAGGTTATTGCGTACAACACGAGCGGCATTTCTATTTTATTTATCATTCAATTCAGTTGCGCATTTTTTTTTTTTTTTACTCTTTCACTTTCACGATCTCTTTCTCCGCCGCCGTCTCGTTCGTCTCGATTAATTCCATCAATTTGTTTGCGCGAGCTCGCGCGTAACTTAAAAAAAAAAAAAAAAGATATAAATGCATCTAAGAACGACTACAAATTACGCAACGTACTTATTTTAACGAGCGCGGACTTTGTAGATGTGATTCTCGAGCAGCAACTTTCGAAGTTAAAACAGTGAATGGAACGACGCGAAGCGGGAGTTTGCGTCACGTGCTCGCGCAATTAGAGCGCCGTTTAGGGTCGTCGCGTACCATTGTTTTCCGTAAATACTACCCGATCGAGCGATCGGGGGACGGAACACAAAAGGAACACGTGGGACAAAAGCGAGTATTGGACATGAGGCCATCGCCGGCAGACTCTCTCTGTTCGCGCCGGGACCCTCTTCGGTTCGGGATATCGAACGACGCGGAATTTCGATATGTCGCATATCTCGAGATTCGAGCGAGTATGTACGCGCGAATAAATCGAATTTTATTGGATTCATCTTGAACTTTATGGGATTCGATTCGACGACTCGCGCGATATGAAAGGAAATGTTATAAAATTTAATATACATTATTTTCAATAATCTGTTTACAGAGACGTGAATTAATTTGTTGCTTTCTGACGAAACAAATAGCACGATTGAAGCAATTGATGTTTTTCCATTTGTTTTTTATATTTAAAAATATTCCTCTCCCGGATCGAATATACGAATTTCAAGTCCGCGCCCGTCGCTCTAACGAGTCAAACAAAGACAGGTAAACGTGACTCACCTCTATGCGGCGGCACGGGATGAAGGGGAGACGCGTCGACAACGTCGATCGTCAGAATCCAGACGGGCAACAGGAACAGCAGCACAAAGAAAATCGGACACGTCGTAGCGGGCCATCGACTCTTGCCCTCCACCGTCGTAGCCGCGAGGCGCATCCTGGGCCCGTGGGCCTCACGATGGTGCCCCTCTGCCGCCCCTTCTTCCTCGTCCTCTTCCTCTTCCTCCTCCCCTCCCTCCTCACCCACGGCCAGGGCCGCAACGCGCATGGGCCCGATATTCCGTGCCCCAGCAACGACTAATGGCGGCGCTATCTGCCTTTCGTCGAGGAGTCGACCATCGCAGCACTTTGCCAGTCACCTACCAAGATCATTTCTCCGTCCTTCTTCGCCGTCGATCGTTTCTCTTTCCTTCTTCTTACTCTTTACTTCACCACGTGCCCTTTCCTCGTTCGACACTCCTGCCGCGCCACCTCCTCTTTCGTCGTAGGTCGCTCAACCTTTCGACCCCTCCGCCGTCCCCGCCGTTCTGTCTACTCTTCGCTTTCAACCTTCGCTTCTTTTTTTCTTTTTTTCTCCTCCTTCTCCTGTTCCTCTTCGTCTTCTCTTTTTCAGCCGGTTCTATCTCGCCTCACCTTCGACAGTAGATCGACTCCTCCACGTCGTCCTCTTCTCTCCACCACCTTCTCCGAGCGACGCTCTTCTCCGATCGATTCTGTTTACAAAAATGTGCACCGAAAAATTGCTTGAACGTCAAGAAGTCGCGAAGTTGCAATTCGCGAAAAAGATTAATAATTTGGAGAATCGGAGTACTGTGAGCTAATTTTTTTGTTTTGTTTTGTTTTTGTTTTTTTTTTTTAACAACAAGATATTTTTTTACTTCCTTGAAAAGTTACTCTTAATGATCCTTCTCCGGCATCATTTCGCTAATAGTTGCGAAAATCCGGTACACGTACTACCATCATTTTCGGGACGGGAGAGAGAGAAATTATTAATGAACAACGACGATTAAAAATACTTAGGCAAAAATATAACACGAGATTTTGTGGCGCGCAAACAGTTTGCATTTTTCATGAAAAAAGTTATGAAACATGTAAATGAAACGCGCGATTGTAGCGGAGTGATTTTCTTATCGTTAATACTCCATAAACTGCTATTTCTTTTCTCGAAAAGGAAAAATTTTAACTTGGGTAACGTAATTCGCAACAGACTCTGTACATTTTTATTTGACGTTACAAAGTCTCGCTTTCTTACACACGATAACGAAAAAGTGTTGTTTGACTCAAATTAAATAGCAAATAGTATATTTGGGGAAGAAAAGCAAACTTAACAACCTGGAAATAAATCAAATTGTAAAATAGTAGAGTAGTAATAGAAAAAATTACATTTGTTAAAAAAAATAAATAAACTAGACTATTATTTTCTATTTTTCAGTTTTTCCGCGATGCGCGTTGCGGCGAAAACGATTTTGCGACATAGTATTCGCGAACGTAATACTTTTGTAAATGTAAATTCTGACGTGGAAGAAAAGATTTGCACGTTTTTTTAGCATTGAGAAGAAACAAGTTCGCGTTCTTATATCTGTGAATTTCTCGCGAAGGAATAAAATGAAATAATGGGCAGGACGTTTTCCCGGGAAAGAACGGACGAATATACATATATTAGCCGCGGTGGTGTTTTAGCATATCCGACCAGCGATGCGGTGACGTCGAGTAACACGCTTCGTAAATAAAAGTGCGCAACCTTCACGAGAGACGCGGACTCGTAAGCTCGACATCACCGAGGTGATAATACGTTTCGTCACAATGACGCAACGCGTAATCCGTGAATAAATCATGTTCACGCTTAAGCTCGCGAGTAACGAACGCCGATCTCTCGGAGTATTTTTGTGTTTTCTAAACACAAGTCAAGAAAACTTTGTAAATGCTACAAAAATAACACAACAGTTTACTTCAAAAATTTAGCGAATCTGAAAGCATCTAAAAAACAACATACAGGTAAAAATATATATAAATCTAATTATTCTTTGTAATTATCCTCGTTTCTTGACACTTCCTTCGCTGAATGGCAATTAGGTAGGTAGGTCGCGATATAATTCAGCGAAGTCGAAAGTTCGTTGCCAAAATAAATTGCAGAAGTACTTTGTGCCGCAGCGCCACACATTGCGCAACAGCCGGATATATACTTTCTCAGGATGTTCTCTTGTGTGTATATATATATATATATATACAGAGAGAGACGGTCCCCGGGCGAAATAGACACTACATTCCGAAAATGGAATGTCGACGCGATGTACGTACGAGGTGGAAGCTTTATCGCGCCTCGTCCGCGTGTGCCAGGCGGAAGAATGACTTGGCGCGGCGAAAACCATTACTCGGGGCATTTCGCCGAGGTTCCCGGCACGGGAAGAGAGCAAAGCGGTAAATTTACACGGCTCCGCATTTGATGATCAGTTCGAGTCGCCCGGGGAAGAAAGTAAGTTCGAGGACGACGAGCGCAGGAGGCTTCCGCAAAAATGATTACATCCGCGTTAAAAGGAGAGACGAGAGAAAGATGCGATAACACTTTTACGAAATGAAATGTCGGATTACGAGACGTTGCGTGTGTTACTTATTGTAAAGATCACGTGGAATCATAAACGATTTCTTCGCGCGTAGAATACGCGCGAACGATTATTTTTGCGGAGAGAAAAGATTTCTCTCTTTTTTTTTTTCCTCCCCGCGGGTTTTTCATTATCAAGAACGAATCCCGAACGAACTCGCTTCAGAATCGAAGAAAACCCGTTTCTCCGATGCATTCACTTCAGATGATTCATCCGTGTGGGCAGGGACCGGTTATTTTTTTTTTTCTAGGGAACAAATGAGTATTGATCACAAAAACTCAAGAATTTTTTTCAGAAAATGAAAATTCGAGAAAGAGAGAGAGAAAGAGGAAAGTGAAAAAACTTTGATTACAGCATGAAATTTTGGCGTCTCGTTAAAATTTTTGCACGCCTTCTCAGTTTTAGCGCATTCGTTTATCGTACTCTTTTATTGGAACGAAGCGCTGGAAGAGCTCTTATCACCAGGATTCAACCCGTTCGGGATCGATGGTTGAGAGTATAAAAGAATATTAACGTGGCGTAAGAGCCGTTCGTCGGACTATTTTCCGTCGAGCGCGCCTCGCTGAACCGTTACCTCGCAACGTGCGCGCCAGAGAAACACGTTTTGCGTAATGTCCCGAGAGAGAAATAGAGAGAGAGAGAGAGAGAGAGAGAGAGAAAGAGAGAGAGCCCGTATATGTAAAATAATTACGAAGAAGCGCCGACGGCGATTTATCGAGCTTATTTTTAACAATGATCACAGTTTCCATTGTTTTAAGATTCGATTACTCACTGTGACTTGTTTTTCGGAACACTAATTGTATCGCGCAAGAAATCAGATACTTTTTTCCGTTTTTTAAAGTCGAACAAATTATGTGCGCGAGAGGAAAAATAAAGTTATCAAAATTATCAAATTACACACTTCGAGAAACCGCACGAAATTAATGTCAAAAGCTTCGCTCGGTATTAATCAACGCGCAAGGGAGCATTTAAATCGGTGAAGTTAGTTTTCATCTTCCCGAGTGTATCATCCAACATTTAATCAAAATATTAATTCGCAATATCATTTAATTTCTTCAGAACGTGATTTTTCATTTTTTTAATGTTTACTACATTCATGGATAAAAATATTTTAAATACACTTGTATTCATCAGAATAATTTAAAAAAAGAATTTTAATCGCAATTTTTTCTCCGCGTATACCAAAATATTGTAATATGTGTATCGCAAAACCGACGTTTCTTGACGTCTTTTTGACGGAAAATGCTGTAAAATGCACTTCCATCTTTGAAGAAAGAGAAAACGATGGATGTGTCAAAGTGAGTTCTGCATTTCTTTTTTGCGATCGAACTTGCAAGCAAAACCCTTACCAAAGAGCCTTGACTACTAATTATCAACATCTCTGTCACAAATATGTTCTGATACGTTTGAGCATGTTTTTTCCAAAGACGAACGTTCAGTTTCGTCCTTCGATTTGACACAAGTCTTGTTAAAAAAAAATTTCGTAATTTATTTTTATGGAAATTGTTTCAACGTGAACATAGTCAAACGGAGCTAACGAGATTGCGAAGAATCAAGATCGGAGTTTAGACGACTCTCTGTATAATTATTCGAATTTAAAAGTATTTTTTTTATGGCATGTATTTGCAAGTGCTGTTATTTCTCGCTAAGAACTTTGGTAACTAAAAAAAAAAGCGATTTATGTTCGAATATAAAACATTTTCAAAGTCTGCAATTTTTCTCGTAATTAAAATTTTGAATTAAGTGTATGATTATTTGAAGAAATAATTTATCTCGTTTATTTTATTTTGTGCGAAGAGAGTGCGAGACTTCATTAATCCGCCACTGAGAGCACCATCGTATTTTAAATTAGAACAGAGAAGTCATATCATGAGAATAATAATAAAACCATAAAAATTAATGGTTAATATAATTATTTGTCTCTTTTTTTATCGTAACGCGCAATATATATTTTAAATAAAATTGCAAAATAAATCGTACCTGCTTATCGTTACTTCGCTATTGCTCCGAATTATTTACGAGCGCGCGCGTCAGTGATCTCGGGAGTGTAATATGTGACAAAAACTTTATATATCTCACTCTCCGCGAGAAATCTGTCTCACCGCACTCTCGCGCCGTGTTCCTTTCATTTTGCGCGAAATATACGAACACACGCCGAGGGACACGTAAAAGCATTCGGATGTGACGAAAACATATAGCAAGTAACTCGCGCGCAAGACGCGCGTACGTACACACATTCAAGGTGACTCGCCATTATTGCATGTTTGCAATGATAAATATTCGCGTCGCATGAAAATGGCAGTTAGCGCAACATCGAGCAATAATTACGGGAAATCTTATTTTTAAAATTATTCAACACCGTATCATGTGTCGGAATAAATTATACGTTTATACGTGTATACTTTATGTAACACAAAGTCACTTTAACAAGCAATATTTGATACGTACATAGACATATGAATTCCTTGGTAAATAGCATTTTTCTTTTTAAATTGAGGCTCCGAATTGTCAGAGAACACACCGCGAGAACCGCGTCCGAAGGGGTACACGCGATACTACCAAGCCGCCCCGTATACGCGCACGCCTGTGAATACACAGAGTGCGCCTGCCCTGTTGGCACACTCACACATGCGTACATGCGTACGTACGACTGACACTTACCGAGGCGCAGCTCGCCGCTGTGCTCCGCGAGTCCTGCCGCTGGCCACGGGCGTTCTCGTTGCCACGATCCTGCCGCCCGAAGATGGAGCAACCCCGTGTTGTCATCGGCGCTCACCGCCGCATAACGACGCCCGCGTAGTTTCCCGTGTGCGACACATCGAGCGTATATATATATATACGAAGTAATGTACGATGGTAAGCGCACCACTCACATAACACACGCGCGCATACACATACACAGATACATCACACACGTGTCACAAATGTGCGCGAGGAAGCCGGTTGAGAGCGTTCTTTTCAACGCGCTACGAGGCGTCCGACGATGGCGGAAGACGCGCGGCCGACCACCCGTTTGTCGAGAAACCGAAAGAGAGTTGTCGTCGTCTAGTACAGCGCGCGATAACGCATACGCGCGCGCGTACGAATAACCAACCGATCCCCAGCGAGAAGCGCGTTTCGCGTCGCACTGACGAGACCGCTCGCGGAATCGCGCACTCCGAAGACTCCCGAGGACAACGACTTCCCCTACCAATCGCGCACGTTCGACCCAGCTGTGTTCCCTCTCTCGCACCCTCGTTCGCCAATCCACGAGGTGCACAACGCTGCGCGCGACCTTTCTCTCCGGGTCCCGTCTATTAACTCTCTTTCTCTCTTCACACATTTCGTTCCTTTCCTCTTGCAGCGTATATACATATATATATATATATATATGTGTGTGTGTGTGTAATATATATTTGTTGCGAAAACTCTTACAGTTACATGTAAGACCGATCTTTTAATGTTCCGAATTGTCCTTTTCTTCTCTCGCAGACATGTGTATACTTGTAGTTCAATTGTATCTATCTATATTTGTCGGAAGGTACGTGCAGAATATAATATAAATGTTTTTCTCTCTCTTGTATCTCTTTCCTCTCGTGGCAAGTTGTTCTCTTCCGCGGGTTTATTTTTCAACCTTCGCGCTCCACTCTTCGTCATTTCCTATAAAGGCCGCCAGCAAACACATCGAGATTCGCGCGCACACTTCATCTACGCTTCTTTTTCCTCGTCAAGAGGAGAAAGATCGAGATCACGGACACACAGGACGAGGCGCGCGCGTGTCTCGTCCTTTCGAATTTTCACGCGTACTCGCTTTTATCCGCTTTGCTCGTGTCCTTTGCACTGATATCTTGTCGCTCGTTTCTTCTTTTGTTCTCTTTCCCTCCGCCCATCTCATAGATCTACATCTACTTTGTCTCCTTCGCGCTATTTATTTTCGTATCTGTCGTTCGATATATTGCTTCTACGCTCGTATACACACGTACATATATACGCGCGACGAGTACGCAAAGCTTTCTAGCGCGCGCGAAGGGCGATCCATCAATGAAACAAAAGGAGAAGACGACGCGCGCGAGACGACGAACGAAGGCGACACGAAAGAGAAATAGAGAGAGAGAGAGAGAGAGAGAGAGGAAAGCGGTTTAAGAGGGTGCGAAATTCTCCCTTTCCCCGCCTCGAGTCCTCGACGGCGCGCGAAACCATTACCCCGGGAATGTTGCGTCGTGGATTAGTTTGATTATCGACATGCGGCGGCGCCGAGGCCGCGAGCAATTTAATTATGGAAACGGTATGCTGCGCGCAAAGGACGAGCCCGCGATATCCAATTAGTTTCCACGGGCTGCTGCGTACACTCGCTTTTAACGATTGCGCTAAATCCCGAGAGCAACGCTAACGGTTAGTATAACTATCGGACGACGAAGCTCCTCATATTGAGTGCCAGGATTACATGTTGTTTGTTTACAGAGGATAATTTACGGTTTATAGTTTTGATAGGCTCTCTCCCGGATTGATTGGCGAGATTTTGAAGTCAATGTATGTATGTTACGTAGTCCGTAAATTCGTTATGTTTTGATCTAATGATTGGATTCGAAGAGTTCGATGTGAAATAATAACAGCGTAAAAATCAGCCGGTTTGTTAGTCAAATTTCATTTGCGCGAATATCTAATTTCGAAAGTTATTAGCGATATTTATTTGACGCTTTGAAAAACTCAACTCACGTACGTATATTCACCGTTCGCTGAAATATCTGCTAGAAACTTCGGATTATTTTTGTTCGCGAAATAAAGTTAATTTCGGTTAATTCGCAACAGCACTCACGAAAAGAGTCGCTATGATATTTCTCGTTTGATTTCTCTCGTATTTTCCTTCATGTTATACTACGTAATGCGAAACGAGACAGTCGAGTCATTTTGGGAAATGTAAAAAAATTGATTCGTTTCTAGAATAGATCCAGTGGTGGTGAGAAAAAAGAGAGAGAAAAAGAGAGAGAGAGATAGAGATAGAGATAGAGATATATATATATATATATATATATATATATATATATAGAGAGAGAGAGAGAGAGAGAGAGAGAGAGAGAGAGAGAGAGCTAGTAATCGTCGGCCTCATAAAAGGCGCGAGATTGATGGCGTGGTCTTTTTAACGAGAACTAAAGGCGATGTGTTAATCAATAGTATGTATGCGGCACGTATACACACATGGCACGTTCGAAATAAATTTTAATCTACCGGTGAGAGTTGGAACCGGTTGGGAGGAGGAACGATTAAATAGGATCATTGTTCCGTTCAGCTATTCTTTTCGGGACACGAGCTGCTTTTCTTCGTCGTTCGATCTGATCGAATTAATTGCAATTAACGAGAAATTTATTCCGTCAAATAAGAGTTTATTTAAACTTGAAAAAAACTCTTAAATATATATATATAGAAAAAAGATAACACTAGAAATGTTGCACCGATAAGTAGCATTGTCTGTTATTGATATGTGCAGAACGCGTAAAGAAAACCTTCGGACCTTGCAATATTTTATTATTTTTTCTCGTAAAAAATTATTTCTGACACGTTTTAAATCTTTCTCTCCATAATCCACTTTACCATTTTTATTCCATTTCTTATCATTTTTCAAAACTTCTGTTGTAATGCGCAGTATAATTCGAAATAAAATATAAACCATCGATAGATCAATCTTGCACAGGTAAGTTGCACGACCGAGATTTCTAGTAGACCGTTGCAACGAGCGATGTCGCTCTTTTTTAGCAAAGGGAAACGTGGATAGGACAGGTGAGGTGAGGTTACATTTCGAGATCAAACACCTACTACAGTAGAACCGCAAGGAAACAGTAGAATCTGATTTACAGAAAACAGCAGTGATCTTTCTATCTTCAAACAATCATATATGGTAATTTTAATGTTTATCGTATCCACTCCGATAATTCTCGTCTTTTTTATTTCTGTTCGGAATATGTGTTAAAAAATTTCAAGCTCAGTGCTGTATATCTACACTTTCTCCATGTATATACAACTGTACACATTGTTGACATATAAACTCACTCGTCACATTTTGATTTACAGGCGCGTTACTTCAGAGAAGAAGATATAGATGGTACGTTCAGATTTGTGCAATATTTTTACTTTTTTATTACTCATTTCGTGGAGCAAACGTTTGCAACATAATTTTTACAGAGTTCCGAGAGTGTTTCTATCTGTTTGCTCGAAGTGGTCAGATTCGCACCCTTGACGAGCTGACTATAATCATGAGATCCTTAGGACTGAGTCCGACCATCGCAGAATTAAACAAGTATATGAAAGATAAAGGTAAAAATTTATGATTCTGCAGGAATATGTCAAGTTTTTCTTTACAAGAAAGCGAAACATGATCCAATTCAAGGTGGGAAAATGTCTTTCGCTGATTTCCTGGAAGTAATGCATCTTCAAACTCGTGCAGAGGACTTGCCGAAGGAAGTGATCAGAGCCTTTCAAGCCGCGGACACTTCTCATACCGGTACTATTCCAGCACGACAATTGGCACATATGTTGCTTTACTGGGGAGAACAATTGAGCAGCAAAGAAGGTAAGAGAGAGAGAGAGAGAGAGAGAGAGAGAGAGAGAGTGAGTAAATGATAGACGTAATTTATCTCTTATTTGTGTACATCGCTTCATTTTGTCATTTGTCACAGTGGAGCAAATCTTTCGCGAAGCCAACGTGTCTTTGAATGGACATATCAAGTACGAAGACTTTGTGAAAATAGCCTGCGCACCTGTACCTGATTATTATTAAGCCTTTTTATGCGACTTTTATGCACATTTGAACATATATATTTTATATATATATATTTTTTATAGATTTATATTCTGCTTTTTAAAACATGAAAGATATGAGAGGGAAGAATGGTGTAAATTAGAATACATACCTCTGTAAGAGACTTTTATATAAGTTATATAATAATTTAGATATATTGTGTGTGTGTCGTTGATACGTGACTGATAGGTAATGGGTACAAGGAATAAAGGTTGTTCGATTGTTTATTCTCTTAATAATTGTATTTTCGACATTGTGGTTTTGAACATATCCCTAATATTAACAATATTTCTATCCACATACATATACAAATAATGAGTTTTTCATCGATAAGGAATATTTATTTTTTACGCGTATGTATGTGTGCGTACACACACGAGTTACATCACTTTATCTTGAAAAAACGTTACACTCTTAGATCTTTATTCTGACGAGTATAAACTCATGTCTAAATTTATTCTGTAACAAATTCGATGCACATTTTTCTCTTCATAGTAAAGTTATTAAAATATTTTAATAACTTATGTTTTCTTTATATATGTATACATATATATATTCAACATATATAACAAAATTGTTATATGTGTATATAACAGAAGCAAACACGTGCGAATCTTTGAAAACTCTTCTTCGAAAATTTCTTCAGAAGAGAAAGATAAACAATCAATTTACATAATTGGCATTCTTATAGAAAACGTTGTAAAATAATTCTTTTTCAATTCAAGTTTTATGTGCAATACATAATCATTTTTAAATAGATTTACGTCAGAGTACATATTTCTTCTAACTACGTTAGAGTATTAATTAGTACGTAATTTCTTTGATATAACGCGTTGCTCCGATTAATCTCTTCTTCTCGGGTTTATTCACTTTTGGGCAACTCCGGTATCGGTGGCGGCGAGCCGCATAAAATCACCGTCGTGCTGACGACAGTTATGAACAAGAAAATGCATAATAGCACGCGATCACTGACCAACGCGACCTGTTTCCAATCTAATTCTGTCCTTTCTCGTCGATCTTGCTCGACCAAACGCCACTCGTTCCTCTCGATAGTCGCGTACACACGTCCTAGAACTCGGAACCACTGAGCCTCGAGGCCGCCTTCTCTTCTTAGATCTGTCGATTGTTCAACGCGAGTTATCAGACTGATGTGCTGATGAAAGACTTATATCAAAACGTTTAAAGTTTAAACGAAAAAAGTTTATACACAATAACAAGATTCGCGAACGTTCACAAAAATAAAATAAAATCTGATATATTAGAGATTTCGTTCTTTAATTTTACATCAAAGGAGGGAAAAAATATCAATAAATTAATTGTCGAATGGAATAAACTCCCACCTAGACTGGGACTAGTGCTGTTACTATCATCTCTTCTCGATGAATACTTGGAAGACACATGCTGCTCCGACGATTCGGGTCTGAAGTGCAACGGACAGCTGTTCTTTCTTCTCGGAAATTGTTCCGCCGACTCCTGCTGATATAACAAATCTCTGTGATCGCGCGATTGACAATCGCGTCGTAACTTTTCTATAGAACGGAATAATGGCGTGTTTAGAAACTGTTTCGCAACATGGGAATACTTTCTCCTTCTTCGTGAAGTAACACGATAACGTGCGTATCTAAAAATCAACGTTTCATTTACGTCTACTTCTTTTTTTTTATAAAAATTTAATATTTTTTTCTCATGTATAAAATTGTTACTGAGATATATATATCCCCTTATCCTTGTTTTTTACGCAGTTATTTCACCGGAAGCTGCGAATCTCTCGGGATCGCTGAGAGAAACGCGCAACGGAATATTATGTCTCAATTTTATTATATTCAAATACGCGGTTGTAAGATAACATCCGGATGGCGATTTACGAAACGTTCCCCGTGTATTACAAGAAAGAAAGAAACATAACAATATGCATTTGCATTACGTTATCCGTTTTACCGATCTATTCTCCTCTTGGATATTCAGAAATACTATCCTAGATAATTTGTCCAAGACCAGGGATCGCACGATATTCGGCACTTGTATACCCCGAACTCCGCGATGATGTAAATTCAATGTCACGACCGCCAACGCGGAAGCGAACGACACCAGGCAAATGCTGACGCCGTAATAAAGACCTGAAAATATTGGAGAGAAATTTTTTTTTTTTTTTTTTTTTTTTTTTTTTTGAAAGAAGAATGAAGAAATTTAAACTTCACGAAATTTTAACGAAATTATATTACTCATATTTTCTCTTTTTTCTCTCTTTCTTTCTCTTTTCCGATAATAATGTATCTCGATAACCTGAACTATCTTTATCTGGTTTTCTCTTTCTTTTTAAAACAATGCTCTCTTATCCAGATTCCTTTCTTTTGAAGATTAGAAATAAAACAGTACGTTAATCGTCTCGAGAAACTTTGTTTTTTCGTCTTTTTGAGATCTTCTTTTGCGAGGCGTTGTTTTTTTTCCCTCGATTCAAATTATACAGCTGATGAAGTGCACTTACTTATTAGCGGTGTCTTCTCCGTGGGCGGTAGAGTTTCGCGTATTGTCATTAAAAACACGGTCATGGAGAGAAGGGCCGAGATACCGAGGGTGACTTTTTCCCCCGACTCGGAGGGCACGCAGAACACCAACAGGGCTGAAAGATAAACAACAAGAAAAGCGTTCACGAAAAGTTTTACTTTTGCCGTGGAATACGTATTGAATCTCCGGATATATTCCACGAGAAAGAGAAACTTCAATTCGTTCAAAGTCATTTCGAGACAAACTTGAGAGTAGCAATAATCGACGTCTATAAGAATAAAACGATAGAGAAATATAAGACTAGAAGTAAGAACGGAAAAAGAGAAGAAGAAAAGCGCGAACGAGAGAGCGCAGTTGTTTTGTGAGTAAAATACGATTTAGTTCTTATTTCTTCTATATGTTATTGTCACGTGGAGAAACGTATTTTCTATGGAGAATTTTCCGGCTACGTAAAAAACAATATACGCAACGATTTTCCGATAATAAAATCGCTGTTATTTTTTACCTGTCCTACAATAATCCTCGCTTCCTCATCAGTATTATCGAAAAGCCATCAATTATCGAAAAACCATTTATTGTTCCATTTATTCGAATCGTTATTGCCCTACTCGATTTTATGCTTGCTCTTTTAATTGTTTATTTTATTTATATTTATTTCCGCTCTTTTATTTATATTTATTTCCGCGTGCATTTGTCACTTTTATGCATAATTGTAATTGAGCAATTTCTACTTTTTATTTATTTATTTTTTTTTTCTACATCAAAAGATCTTGTTTTTCAGCCAGCAGTCGCCGATTTACGCAGGTGGCTTCGATGTCGGGCAAAATCCTCGGCAAATTTCTTTCATTATCGGATAAGCGGCAACTGCGAAATGTAATGAAACGCTTCGCGCTACAGTTTCCTCAGAGACGGCGACTTTTTTTTTTTTTTTTTTAATTTGTTTCCTCTTGCACAAATCCTAACGAGATTAGATACTACTTTTCAAACTGACGTTGCCGCGTCAATATTCGTCCTTTACATTTATAAAACCTTAGACTCGGAAAATAAATCAAATTAATCAAGTCTCGAGTATACCAAAAGACGATCACTTGTTTGTTATTTTCTTTATCGTGCTTCTCTCTTCTGACTTAATAAAACTCCTTCGTTTCTTCGGAAGATCCGCATCTCTCGCGTTCGTTTAGAGGGAGTCTCGAGTTTCTTATGCAAGCAGGTCGTGCGGAAAGATCAGAAGAGCGAGCCTCTATCTAATCTCGTTGTATATGACTTCTTATGCAGACTCCGCCTCGCAGAGGCGAGTCATTATTACACGAGCATTTATTTATGAAATTTTCTTTGTACAAACGCGCACCAACGATATTGAACTCTGAGGTTTTACTCAACATTCTAAATTAAGAAAATAACATTAGTTTTGATATTTTTTTTTTAGGTTTTAGACATTTTTCTACTAATTGTAGTTCTTAAGATATCTCATGTTCAAAACTCGTTAGAAAACAAATTCAAGGGTTTTTATAGGATTAACATTAAATCCGAGTTTCACAAAAGTACTTCTCGAACCAATAAAATCCCTCAGTTTTGCTAATTAAAATATTATTAAATTTTATTTAAAATTATTGGCTTAATATATTAAGATGAAAATTATTTTAAATTTATACATTTACGTACGCTCTTTTTGCTTACCCATCCCATTGATCAGTATACAAGGTAGAATCAGGTTGAAGACGTAGAACATCGGACGTCGCCGGAGGCGGATCTCGTAGGTGATGTCGGGATATGGTTCCTCGCAGCAGGAGTAGTACTCAACGTTTCTGCGGGCGGTGAAATTCAGAAGCTGGAACTCGCCGTTCTCCTGATAATTGCTCACGTCCCCTTGCTCGCTCTGCCTTTGCAGTTCGAGCTGATGCCAGTAAGAGATTTCCGCGATGTGAGTTTACACGCTTTCGTTCGTGACAGCCAACGACGGCGGCGCACAAAGTCGCCATTGTTTCGCAATCATAATGGGCCGACAAATTCGCGAATTATAAACGTCACAAGACCGATATATAAATAAGTAAAAAGCGGGAGAACGGGATTGGAAATTCGGAATTCACTGGAAGCACAAAAAATGATTATGAAACTTGGAAGTATTTCCTAATAAATATTTTATAAACCGCACGATGACGACGTGTCCTCGACCCTCGCGCGATCAGGAAAAGCGACGGCGGGTGTACGCAACATACATTCAACGGGGGAAAAAAAACTGGGAAAACTCCGCGAAACAAAATATTTAGTCAACAGATACTATTTTTTTTAACTTATAATGTCCAAAGTTTTTGTCCCCTCGAATGTTTGATTGATGAAAAATCTTTTGCGAGAGTTTCCGCTTAGGAAGTAAATGATCGGCGCTGTGAAAATCCGGTCACTGAGAACACAAGAGATGATTAATGCGAAGAACTTGAAAAGATTTTCCTCCGAGTGTTTTAAACCGCGCGATGACGTCCTCGATCTTTGCGCGACCGCGGGAAAAGCTGTGGCGGCGGCGGCGGCGGCAGCGGCGGCAGCGGCTACGTAAAGTGTATTCAACGTGGAGAAAATGGGAAAACTCTGTTGAAAGATAGGCAGAAAGAGCTCGGAGCGCGGAGGCGAACGAAACGTTCAATACGAGAGGCTCTCGTATTGAATTCTTCTCGCGATGCCTGCGGATTAAGTTCTTCGATCTGCCCGAACCATTTTCATGACTTGGCAGGCCCGGATGTTTTCGATTCCACCAGCTGTATGGAAACATCCCCCAAACTTTTTCGAAGGCCGATCGGCTTTGCTTTGCCAACAACTTTTTTTTTGTTTTCTTGCGTGCACAAAATTCATTCCGTCGTAACACAAAAAGTGCGCAGACATGTATTGCGTTGGAATTCCGTGCGAAGATCAATAAGACAATTAAAGACGTACTTTCTATAACATATACTGCAAATTTCATATTTGCATTATCAAATAATTTGTTTCGACAGAATGAATTCAATCGGTTTTACAAGGAAAAAGAGAATTTCGATTAAAGAAAAAATCGGACATTCAATTATGCAAACGCAAAACTCTTTGACTATTTGCATCGGCGCAAATGAGAATTCGTGTGCTGCGTGCAAATGTAGAAGTGCAAAACGTGAAACTTACTCGGTAACCGTCGTACGTCCAAGAGGCCCATTTGAGAGTGCAGCGCTGCTCGTCAAAGGGAAAGAACTCCACGTTTATGTTGCAGCTGCTGCGAAAGATACCGTGGCTCAGCCAGACCACTTCGCCCGTATATCTCACGATCACGTTTGTATTGATGACCGACGAACTGTATTGCGGATCCGCGCTAAAATCGTCGAACGTTGAGAAAGAACACAACAACGAAACATGAAAATCCTCTTATTTCACCGTGTGTGCGTTCTTCGAGAAAAAAACGTCATATAAATTTACAAAATTACATTATTTATATAATTTATTTATTTATTAGAATAAAAGGAAATTATTTCTTTTTTACGTTAAAAAAAAATACATATATCATGTTCAATTTTACATACTTCCGTATTTTACAAATTGTGAAAAAAAAATGTATCGATTTTGCTCGGAAAGCTTCTTTTGACTCTTCTTTCGTTTGATTCTGACTCTTTATTTTTTTCTCTTGTGAATGCATTTCGCGGCGTACAAGAAAGAAAATCTCAAAACGATATCGTGGAATCAAGGTGTATAACTCTCGAGATAAAATACGTATGAATTATGTTCGCGCACAATATATGCGCTGTCACATTGGAATATAGATTTCGAAACTCGCGACGCTTATTCTCCTATTTATTTACATGTCGGACAACTATCTCACCTGTTATATAAAATCGTATCGGGTCGCCAGACACGATTGTAAGGAATTCGGATTACTTCGATTCCGGCGAATTCCGTGGAGTTCCATTTCAAGTGATGGTCGATCCAAATCTGCGTGACCCAACAGTTGGTCGTGAGTATTTGGTTTTTTTCGTCCTGTACAATAAAATTGCGCAATCACAAGATTAAAAAAAAAAAAAAAAGAGAAGTGTAGACGCAATTACGTGTTGGCACAGCGTAAGGTATTCATAATTAACACCAGAAACTCCGATAGAAAGCGATTTTGCGATATTTAATTAGCTTCCCGCGACCGTGCGAAACCCGGAAACTGACGAATTCCGCGACACGTTATCTCAATGAGAATCGACGCGTATTATTACACCGCCGCGTTCGATGCGCGAGACTCTAATTGAATCTCGTTATTTTATATACGTGCGAAACATAAATATTCAAAGTTCCTTGCCGTTCCTTCTTTCCGGAGGATCTTCCGCTCTCGTCAGTCCGCTTCAACTGTTGCGAACTTGCGAATGGTGAGCTTCCCAGATTAAATAAATTCGATAATTTGAATATTCCACGGTAATTTTGAAATGGATATGGCATTTCAAATTTTTTACACTGTAACAACAGTAGTAAATGCTATGCAGCTAGTTTTGCGATGATAAAGATGGATGTTTATGGGCTGTAAGGCTGTCTCCGCAAGAAACTGTATCATTCTTGCTAATGCTCGATATCCGTCTTCGTGTGTATGAAATCTACAGCAGATATCTACTGCAAAAAGTTTACGGAAATGCACGATGTAATGCATCCAAAGAGAGAGATACTATCGTTCTACGGATAATATTCCAAATATGCTGTATTGTGTACGGGAGAAGATATGCTTAGAATTTAATCGGTGTGTTTCAAAGTTGATCGTTTATATTTAAAAAAAAATACATATGTATGCAAGAAAAAAACAAACGCGCTGTTAAAAGTCACACAACAAAACCTTCATGTCGATAAAAACCGAACAATCACGTACATATTTTTTTTCTCTTTATATTTATTTTTATTTTTACTCCATATAGATATTCTCTTTTTCTACATCGAAAGAAATTCTTTTTCCGTTACATCACATACACACATCGTCGTTATTTGCAAGAAATATTTTCTATCGCAATTCCTTGTTTTATTACACCAATAAAAAATTAGCAGCAATTTCCGTATGGAATTCCGCGAATGTGTGACAAATGTTCTTTTTTGAAGAAATGCGCGACGCAACTTAGTTCCCCTGCCTCTTCGTGCGTAAGATTTCGCGTGAATCACGAAGATACGTCTTTTTTAATATTTTTTTCCAATATTAAATTTTGCAGATTTCAGTGAAGATGATGAACAAAGGCATTTGTAAATGTGTGTCAGATGTTTCCTGATATTTCTATTTTACCGTTATCGTCAATATTTCATTGCGGAAAATGTAACGTGTAGATATATACACGACATGTATTCCGTTCGGCGATGTCGCGTTCAATTTGTCTAGCCGTTTCAATAGAAATCTAACATCGGATCACGTTTTAAAATACGAAAATACGGATACATGTGGTACACGCTTGCGAACAAAATTCACGGACACGTTTATGTCCGTCAGATTCTCTATAAATAGAGATAATCGTGCGTTTATGCGTTTCGGCAATTTGAGAAAATTTGAACAAAGAGAGTTTGAAGGGAGAGAGAAAATCCTTCTTTTTTTTTTTTAATTTTTGAATATGCACGCATGTTAAATCAGCAGAGAACTTAGTGCGCAAAGAGTGGACATAACGAGTTTATTTTAAATTAACAAGAACATCGCATATATCTATACACTGCTTCTCTGAAAAGGCACTAAACATATAGTCTCGTGAACGGGCCAATCGAATTTTCTTGCTTCAAGTATCGATTTTTCAAGATTGCTCGCGCTCGAATACTCACAACGTCGATAATGTGATGAAGAGCGAGTCCGAAGATCACGACCAAAGGCTGGGACGAATTTTTAGCTGGTCTCGCGCCGGCGTCATACCCGTCCAGCAGGTGCTTCATCAATCTGTATTCGTCGCTGTGCTTGTCGCACACACCTGAGGATACGGAACAATTATATCGCGGTATTTAATTAAATTTGCTTTAAATATTATCGAGTTTATGGCTAATAAATTTAAATGGCAAATGGAGAAACCTCGGCGTAAAAAAAAAAAAAATTATTGCGGGTCATCGTACATACAAAAAAGCGATAAGAGTATTCAAAGAGTCGTTCAAAGTATACGTAATGGGTATAAAATTAAACGCAAGAAGAGACGCGCAACACGGTCCCAGGAAGTGATCTCCGCAACGAACCGACTTCAGAGATTTCTTTCACCGCGGACCTTTCTCTCTGATCACGGACTCTGATCCATTTCGTAACGTGGACGCGCGCTCGTCTATTATAGCGATCATCTATTTGATCAGAGTAACGCTGGTCCCATCCCCATTGTGCTGTGAAGCGTGGTGAAACCTGTCAGAGGACCAGCTAATTTCAGTTCGGTCTCTCATCTCTTCTTATACGGGACGTACGAGAGAAAGAGTGAAACGGGAGAAATGCCACGAGGAAAAGTAATATTTGTCGCCGGTAATTAGGAGAATGAGTCTTTGCGATCTTATCCAACTCTCCCTCTTCGATGTCAATCGACAGATGAAGTGAGCGTCGTCGAAGCGAATTTTCTGCAAGTTGTACGCGCATTCTTTTGATTTTTTTACGACACTTTTTCATCAGTAAAAATATTAAAGCATTCACAATTTTCGAGTAATTAACTAACAATGCGAGAGAAATTCACAAGTGTAAAACAAAATATTGTTCACATATGATATTTTTATAACGTTGTCTCCAAAATTCTGAAAGCGATCAAGCGGAATATTTTCAATCGAGAAACGAAGTTTATTTATAACCGTATAAAATAATCTTCGAAGTGTATTACCAATACACTCACCGACACACACTTGCGGTAAAAAGACTGATGAGGCAAAAAACTCGTATTACAAATGAATACAAAATTAAAATATTAATAGGAATAAAAACATTCCAAATGTTAAATCAAACTAATAAATTAAATTAATAAATACCATGAAGATTTCCTCCAAACTCAGTTGTTAATTGATTTTAATTTGGAATTTGTTCTAAAAGACTATAGGAGTTATAGATGTTCTTTTTCCAACATAAGAGAATTTTTTTTTTCTAAATCTCTAATTCCCCTCCCCGAATCCTTCGGTATTCTCGAGCGAGCGTATGGTCTGGGAAGATATTCTCACCGATCGAGAAATGAGCTGCGGCGTCTGCCTGTCACCGCCGCATGAGACGTAAATCGAAAAATCTTGCGGATTTGTAATGAGATCGCACGTCGAATGTCGATAGTCTGTATGAACCGCGAAATATCTCGCGGGATTTAACTGACTGACGTTGAATTTCTTCGTGCAAAACGGTTTCTTCTGTGCGAAGATATCTCTCCATCTAGAGATTACTTCTTCTCATCTCTCCTCTCTGTGATATGAAGATACATTTCTAGCGAAATATCTTCGGCAAAATCTGGCATAATACACGTATATAGTGAAAATATAATTTATATTTAATCGACAAAAATAAGATACTTGAAAAGTATTTTTTATGATCTCGTGAAACAGTTGAACTTTTTGCGCACAATTGTGTAAATATTTTACATAAATATTTTGACAAAAAAAAGAATGTTTGTAGAAAAATTAAAATTCCGCTAAAATGCTACAGAAATATAAACCGATTTACTAATTTTGAGCCTGAATTCCACGACGGTGAATATGCAAATGCCAACGGTGTTCCGATCACCGAATTTGATAGCAAAGAGGAAGCATCTGATGGTCTCTTGAATGGCGACTGATTCGCAAACGTTTACATTGCTACCTATATACGTCGCAAACATGCCGTAACAAGGTTCAGCTTAAGACACGTGTCGAGCGAAATCTCGAGCGCAAAAATTCTCTCTCAATGATTCAATTGTCGATCTTATTTGAATTAAGACTATTTTCTTTTCGTGTAAATTTCGCGAATAATGCAAAACCGTCGAATTGTCCACAAGAAATCTTTGATTCTCTCGAGGTCGCGAGAGATCGCAAAACTGACAAAATGATGGTCGAGGACACTTTTCTAAAAATGGCTCACAATTTAACGTCATTGCGGCCTTGACAATTTGATCGCGTCACACTAATTTACATCTCAGACGTCTTTGATATCAGCGATGTGTAGCCGCGACGAACAAAAGTTATATTGGAGCTTTGATGCCCGACAATATCTAAACAAACGTTCTTGCACTTGTGGTACCGCCGAGAACCTTGAAAAACCTTTTATCGAGACGATCCACATTTTTCTCAGCCTCCGAAAACTTACATTGAAGGGAAAGAACAAATAACTTAAATTTTTACAAACAAAAATCTCACAAAAAAGCAACAACTCCGTTCAAACTAGTTATCTTCCCTCGCGTTCGCCACGTTTTAATGAAATTTTTCACGTCGATAGCAAGTTCAAGGTTGAACGAAAAAACTTTGTTATTGTCAAGTTTTTTAAAATCTGGATATTAGAAAGTATATTAGAAAGTATATTTTTAATCAGTACGCCTGTGTATGCGTTCTCTAAAGTACCGGCTTTGAATCTGCATTAACATATTAAATGTTTCAATAATTACGCACATTAAATGAGAAACATTTAAATCTGTAAAACTCTGCTGCAAAAAAACTATTTCAAAATTTTGTATAAATTTGTATAATTACTTGCAAGAATTTTTTAATTTATGTTACAATATGTTACAATAATAATAACTATGTTACAATAATAATAACAATCAAAGAAAAAAAAACTACGTTTCATCAACTAAAATCAAAAAATAAAAAATGTAACATTTCTCACGCACTCACCATTTTTGAAGGCGATAATCAGAAACAACGCATATTGAAGAAACACGACGACAGACGGCGACATCGAATTTGAGGGCCTGTTTAACAGCGTGACCGCCTAGATACGACTGATGTATAACGGCCGTTTTCAACCACCGTGCAATTTCACCCCTGAAGCCTGCGCCACTCCTACCGCGAATTTCCAAAGGAAATTCGCGCAGGCGTTTATCGAAACAATGGGAAGACATGCAAGCGTCGGGTGTAGGAAGACGTGGACATGTGTACATTCTCGAATTTTTTGCTAGAATAAACTTAATTTATTCCGTTTGAAATCGTTTTGCATTCGTGATGAAATTCCTGATAAAAGATTTTTTAACTTCGACTTTTCTTTGTTTTTAGAAGACGAAATATTTATTGCATTTTTCTGTTTTTTTTTTTTTTTTTACACACGTTCTCGTAATAAAAACTTACATCACAATTAATTAATTTACACATTTCACAGAGATATGAAAATATTTAATGTCGCATTGTCATTACAATAAATTACAAGAACAATAAATAGCACACATGAGTTTTGAAACTGGAAAATACACGTATATGTATATATATAATTGTTTTACAACCAATCGTAGAAAACAAGAAATCTTTTTACAAATTTATATATTTGCGAGTAATAAACTTTGTTAATAAATAGATTACAAGCGATACTCAAATTAATAAAGCTTATTCTACATCGTTTCTTTCCCGCTAATATGTATATAAGGTATGTAAAAAAGGTAATATTTATCGAGCGTTAAACTTGAATAAAAAAAACTTAGGTTTACAAAATTCCCTACACTTTTGCTATATTACATTCTGGCACTTGAGACTAGTGATGTGAGGTGATGAGATATTCTGAGAATATTCCATCATCTCAGAGAGAGTGTATATTTCTAGAATAATAATCCCTCACATCACTAATTAAGACCGTCAATGGCGGTAGACCGAGTTGGAATCAGCTGGAGAACCCAGGGTTAGTATGTTCTATGACGCAACGTCGGCAATAGCGTTTGACAGCGCGGTAACCGACCCACGTGACTCTCGAACACTCGCCGATGTTGAGCTGGCGCAAACCGCGCACGTAGTAGGCCAGCGCTTCGAGGCCGGCGTCGGTGACTCTCTCGCATCCGCACAGGGATAGCTTTTTCAGGTTGGGACAGCCGGTGGATAGGGCTTCGAGAGTTGCGTCGCCGATGTCGCACTTGCCGATGTCGAGGGCGCGCATACGCGGGCAACCGCGCGCCAAAGCGATGGTCGCGCTGTCGCTGAGCGCCTCGCAGCCGCGGGCGTTCAGATAGCGCAGTTTGTAGCAGTGACGAGCGACGACCAGCAAGCCGGCGTCGGACACGCGGTCGCATTTGCCCACGGAGAAGTAGCGGAGTGACGGGCCGAGGCGCGCCGCCAGCTCGCGCACTCCGAAATCCGTCACCTTCACGCAGTCCGACACCGACAGCTGACGCAAACTCGCGCAATACGAAGCGATCGCGACCAGACTGGCGTCGGTAATGCGAGCGCATCTACGCAGATAGAGACATCCTAGATGCGGCATACGCGACACGCTCAGCACCAAACCGGAATCCTCGATCCCGTGGCAGTCGCTGAGATCGAGCGACTGCAGCTGCAGGGTGGTGGTGCGACCGCAGGCACGGGTGACGTTGGGACAACCCGTTAGATCGAGTTCTCTGAGATGGGCGCAGCTGTCCAACACGGCGGTGACATTGGCGTCGGTGACACGACGCGAGTGTCGCAGCACCAACGAAGTTAGATTGAGATATTGCAACTGAGCGAAAATACCGGGCAGCCCGGTGGCACCTTCCAGAACCAGACGACGAATACACGTGTGGCAGCCGCGACGTGTGAGCGCATTGAGAGCCGCGGTGGCATTTTGCGGATATCGCACTTCAACTTCTCGCCAGAGCACCGGGTGCCACGCGATCTCCCAGAGACGCCGGCACGTTTGCGCCAGGGCGCAACGGTCACGAGTATCGAGCCAGCTGAAGATTCTCAGCAGCAGATTATCATCGAGCTGACACAGGTCGTTGACCGCGGTATGATGAATCAAGTGGTGCTGCGGCGGCGGCGGTTGTTGCTGTTGCTGCTGCTGGCGAATCGGCGTGCACAGCACGCTCGGAGTAGACAGAGACGATGACGACGCAGTGCGGCAGGCATTGTTGTCGAGAGTGTGATAGCCCAAATCGATGGCGTCCGCACCTGGCCGATATACGCTGATCTTCTGCGACGAATAGCCCCCTCCTTGCTCAGAGCCGGTCTTCTGCTCCCCGAAACTGGGAAAGAAAAGCGGGCATGATCCGTCCATTCCATGCTCCGTTCTGCAATATTTTTTTCTATTTATTACACTCTTCATATACAACATATTTATACATATTTTATATACAATATTAATACATATTTAGTATGTGCCAAAATCGTATTTTAATAAAACTTTTTACATAAATATTTAATTATAAAAAAATACAATAAATAAACAAAGATTTTTAATTTTATTTAAAATAAGTGAAATTTCGATAATTTCAGTCTATATTATTATGATATTTATAAACGTGAATATTAACAAATATAAACGATTTCAAATTTACGACGATAGATCTATAGGAATATCTTACATTTCAAGTAAACTTCAATATATTCACACACATACTACGCAAAAAAATGCAATATTTTCTTCCGCAAATCTCGGCTATTGCATGTCTCGAATTTCGCGTAGCCTTATCTAAATTAGAACGCGTGGCCTTACGTTCTCTGTGTTGCATTTAATTTTTAATTATGCAAGATGCACTTACAACAGGATGCCAGAAAACAGGACGAGTCAGCGACCGTGCGTGACATCGAGCAATATCGATCTATCCGCCACCTTCTCCATGTTGATCTCGCATTCCAATTCCCCCGAAGCAGCTGCGGAGCCCAAGTACGTTTCCCACTCGTAAAACTAGTTTGGATCTTAAAAATAGAGCTTATCCGATCGTCGCGCGGATATCTTAAACGATCGCAAAACAATCACGTCAAATTGTTCACAAAGTTGCCGAGGAATGTACGTTTTTCGAATGCGAAATAGATAATTTGACACATGACAGGCTCTCGACACACTTACGTGGTCCCATACCATGGTGGCCAACCATGGTATAGTGCGTGATAGCGCGTGATATAGTTACTGCGTTCGGTTTCGCAACGCCTAGCTCCGATTTGCAAGACCAAACACAGTCGGTATTATCGTGCGATTTTAGGTCTCATCGTCGACGATAAACTTGCTTCGATTGCTCCATTAGAATCGATCAATCGTATCGATCAAATCAAAGAGAATATATATCCCGATCTAGAAATCAACGTAATAAAGATTGACAGCGCCTTTGTTGCCTAGTGGAGAACCAGAAAAAGAAACATAAACGTAGATATAGTTATATAGTCTATAAGGCAAAAACATTGCCGGCGGCATTCAACCTATCAGAGTCGTCACTCTGCGCACGCACAGCCAATGCACAGAGCTCGCTCGTGGATATATATATATATATCACACTTAATGCGTTCGAGAACGAATTATGGCATTGTCTTTTATCAGGTCTGAGATACTGCATCAGAGAAATTCGCACTTGCGCTTCTTCGCCAGCCTGTCGACCATGAAGGTAATTTCGCGATCGGTTTTTCTTTTCGTACTTTCTCATCGTTTAACGCAACACGGTCGCACGTCAAAGTAGCAAAACTCGCGATTTTTCAACGAGTTCTGCGAAAATCCGCGAACGCACTCGCGTTCGTTGCGACCGTATCGCCGTATGCATGTCCAAAGTATTTCGACCTCGAATGCATATTTATTTGTTCAATCATCATTCCTTTTTCTCACGCGCAATAACGTCACGTTGTTGAGTCAATAATTGTCGTCAATATGGTATTACATTTTTTTAATTTATTTGTTTAATCAAAAGATCAAGATGGGAATTAACGAACGAGAATTGAGTCGATAGTGTGTGCATCTTATTCATAATATATTTATAATCTATTTTTCTTTGCAGAAGGGATTGGTACTTGGTGTGTACGAATCGGAGACTGAAAACAACGTCTCGCTTACACCTACAGCAGTCAAGTACAATGAGTCCGTTAATGGCAAACTGCTGAATAACATCTTGCTGTAAGTCTCAAACGTTAAAGTTTCACAATTTGCTGACTTGACTTTATATATGTGCATCTGCGTGATTTAGAGATAGTATCGCAGTATATATATATATATATATATATATACATGTATCATTTATATATATCTGTTAGAGTACAGCATATTCTTATCTCGACATGGTTCTACCTCTCGGACGCTGTTTAAGAAAAACACATTTGCGAGACTTTTTTGCTATGACTATTTCGGACACATGTATAACTCCATGTCTGAACATTTGTTTTCTCCATATTGAACCCGTCCTCTTATCTCGACTGACATCTCAACTTTGTTTTCTCACATATGTATGTATACTTTTTATATGTAATTTGTTTAACAAGTGTTTATCATTAGTACCACAAGATACAGAGACACGATGCGACAATTTTTTTTTTTTTTTTGTTTTTTTTTTTTTTTTGTTTTTTTTTTTATCATTGTACGATGTAACACAAAAAAATATGTTTAAATATTTTATTCATCTTTCCAGCCTGAAACAATTGTTATAATGCTGCCTGAGCTTTGTATCTGACATTCAGAAGTGCTTTCCCTTTGTTTATCTCGAAATTCGTACATAAAATATACATTTTTCTGTTTTTTCAAAAAATTTTTGAATTCTTAAACGATAGCTTTTTTTCCTTGCGAACACAATGAGCTCACTGGCATTATTTTCATTGTTTCAGGAGTGACTAGACAGAGAAATGGTATTGTACACATGATATGAAGCGCAACTCGCTCCGCACAAGGAATTCCTAGAGAAAATATACGCCGCGCTTTTGTAAATTGACAATATAAATATTGCCCGATTTGTGTGTGTGACGTTGTTTGACAACACGACGTCGGGACAGGTGTTAGGATAATTTTATGATATCCGTTCATGCGTCCCAATTAACCGTGTCGCTGCTTCGGAAACAAACGGAAATTAAGTAGAGTGAATAATAGTAATGTCGACTTCTGGCCATAGTAATATGGGAAACGATAGCAGCGCGGGGAGCAGCGGTGGATTAGGCGATGGTAGCGGTAAAGTCGGTAAGATTACGAACGTGCTGCAGAGAATGACCGGAACATTAGAAGACAAGAGTAACGATTATATGTGTCCAATTTGTTTTGATCTTATCGACACGGCGTACATCACTCGTTGCGGTCACACCTTCTGTCACCACTGTATTGTAAGGAGCTTGGAGATGAAGGATCGTTGTCCAAAATGCAGTTTTACGCTGAACGAGCGGGACATTTTTCCGAATTTTCTGCTGGACGAATTGGTTTCGAAATACAAGACGAGGACTAAAGGTCTCTCGCAGTTGGGTCATTCGGCGGAGAACAGTAAGCACAGAGCGACGGGTAGCGATTTGTCAGCGCCAGCGTCCGACGGATTGAGAAGCATCGTCGCAGCTGAGAGCGCCAATCTCACTCTACCCGATGTGAATGTGATGTTGGAAGTGCTGACGCAACGAAAGCACTTGCTTGAGGCTGAGACTCTCACGGCACAGAACAAGCTCTTGCACGAATTTCTTAAACACTTGCTGCAACAGAAAGAGGAACAGAGGAATCAGTTACAAAAAGAGGTTGCGCTGATCAAGAGGGATATGGAAGAAGTGGAGAACATTCTGAAGGATGTTCAGAGTAAGTGTCCGCGGGTGGAGGATGTCAAGAAGGCCAGTGAGAACGATAGTGCGCAAGTATCGGCTATTAGGCGGGAGATGCTTGGTCTTATAGATATAATAGATTCGAATATGGTAAAGCCTAGCGACAAGACACCGACTTGCGGCAACGACAACTTCGTTCCAAGTGCCGGTCAGCCCGCGGGTGTGTCGACTCTGGCCGTGCGTAGAAAACGGCTGCACGCTCATTTCGACGACTTTGTTCAGTGTTACTTCGATTCGCGCGGCAAGGAACTGTTACTCGGCCAGAAATCGCAGACTCTGAACGAGATGCAACAACAGCATGGCGGCTCGCACGGCACGAGTTCCGGTTTGGATGTCTTTCGTGAGAACCTCGTCAAATTTTCCCGATATAATTTTCTACGTCCGCTAGCTACTCTCAACTACTCCTCGGATCTTTTCAATAACTCCACGATCGTATCAAGTATCGAGTTTGACAAGGATAACGAGTTCTTCGCGATCGCTGGCGTGACGAAGCGAATAAAAGTTTTCGATTATAATGCCGTGATACGCGACACTGTTGACATCCACTATCCTTGCATCGAGATGATCTCCAGTTCGAAGATCTCGTGCGTCTCGTGGAACTCGTTTCACAAAGGTATGCTCGCGTCCTCGGATTACGAAGGTACTGTAACAGTATGGGACGCAACAACGGGTCAGCGTACCAAGGCATTTCAGGAGCATGAAAAACGATGTTGGTCCGTTGATTTCAACGACGTGGACACCAGACTGATAGCGTCCGGTTCTGATGACGCTCGGGTTAAATTGTGGGCCTTGAACACCGATTATTCCATCGCGTCCTTAGAGGCGAAGGCAAACGTGTGCTGCGTGAAATTTAATCCGCGCAGTTCTTGCCACCTTGCCTTTGGTTCCGCGGATCATTGCGTGCACTATTATGATCTGCGTAACATGAAGGAGGCGTTGTGTATATTTAAAGGCCATCGTAAGGCTGTTTCGTACGTCAAGTTTTTGAATAAAGAAGAGATCGTATCGGCAAGCACGGATTCTCAGTTGAAAATGTGGAACATAAACAATCCGCTCTGTCTGCGATCATTCGTGGGTCATGTGAATGAGAAAAATTTCGTTGGACTCGCGACCGACGGTGATTACGTCGCCTGTGGTTCGGAAAATAATGCATTGTACGTGTACTACAAAGGACTGACAAAGCAGTTGTTTTCGTACAAGTTCGACGCTGTACGAAGTATATTAGAGCTACAGGACAGAAGAGACGAAGATCTGAATGAGTTCGTGTCGGCCGTATGCTGGAGACAAATGTCCAATGTTGTGGTGGCCGCTAACTCTCAAGGCATTATCAAAATATTAGAACTAGTTTGAGAGATAATTACATAGAGTATAAACATTGAAAGAGAATTGTGTGAGAGTAAAGCGCATAATCAATATTAAATTAAAAAAGGTCTAAATAGGTTTAGGGAAGACGTAGAACACAAAATTGCAAAATTTGCCGAGAAATTTTTTACTTCGGATAAGAGGTGAATACAATTACATGTATGTATTATATGTACTTATACAACAATCATATACGTCAAAGCACATTCCAAACACACGTGACATCAGATATAATATTTCTGTTTGTATTCTCAGCGCTTATAGTTTTTAGATCCTTTATGTTTTATAGATTTTTTGTCTTATGATTAATTTAAACAAAACTTTTCGGATTTTCGTTGTTCTCCTCGTTTCGCGCTCGTCGGCCCGTCGATTTCTTTCTCGTCGTTAATAACGCAGTTTGTCTTGTTGCTTTATTACGGCGCGTCAATCGCGCTTCTTCAACATCAAGTGCAAATTTTTCAGTCTCATAGTTATCGAAGGATCGTGATTTGCGTCGCATTTACTTTTGATTGTTGCGACGACGTGGTTTAATAGAAAACAAATGCAAGTTTGTCCCGTCGTCCATCATGCGTAGACAACATCGTTGGTACGTGACAACCGAGAGTACCACCGATTTTTTCACGAAGACGACGTATCGCATACGAATGTGCGCAATCGAAGACGACTGAGTCCTAATTGATGCTATTCAAATGTCGCACCTCGATGTATAAGCGTTCAAGGAGCACGCTATCCGCGCTATTGCGTTATTCTATCTTTATTTTATATCTAATGAACGATAAAGATAGAATGATGCGATAACGCAGATAGTGCGCTCTTCGAACGCAGCGTTCGTTTTAATCTTCAAGGTGAAGAAAACGTGATTCGAGTGATACGAGAGATAACACAGATATCGTCATCTCGTTGCCAACGTCTTCGTTCTCGTCAAAAATAACGAGAAATATGATGGTATTATTCTAAATAATCTTGTTACATATAACAAAGATGTAACAAAGATGATTTTTATTACGATGGGAAACCTATGTATAAAGTCTAACGATACTGAAAATGCGCCATCAACCAATATTATTGTAAGTGGAGGTCGATCAAAGCTCAAATACATCTGGAGAAACGTTTTCTCCGGATCTCGCGTGTAAATTGCGTGTAAATATTGATTAGAGGAAATTGGCTGTCAGTAGTTTTTAGTACATTATTAACAATAACACTTGGTTAAATTTATCTTCTATAATCTGATTTAATATTCTAATATAATTTACACGCGCAATACACACGCTTGTGTATTGTTGCAACAATTGTTATACAAGTTGTCGCATTTAATAATTTGTGAATATCTTTCGCAACGTTGTTGTGCTACACTGATACTTAACATCTTACATCTGCACAGATATATACATATATATATATTTTTAGACATGATTATAAGTGTAATATATGTATATTTCTCAAATTATTATGCAATATAGACAAATATATAATATTATTATATATAATATATACAAATATATAATATATATATAATATTATATAACATATATTGAACTTTTTGTATGAATGTATGCGCGTATGTATGTGTGCAAGTCTGAGGCACATTACCATGTGTAAATATACTCTTTTTAGTTAATATGATTGCAGAAATCTCAATTGTAAATTTTTTAATGATTGGTTAGCAATGAAATCTTGTACCGAAAACTAATATCACGGTTGCACGATTCTTATAAACAAAACCGTGATAAAAAGTGTAATCATTCTTGCACAAACAAATGTACGATGATAATTGTGCGTGTAGATAGCGCGTGTTCTTTCGGTTAAAACGTACTGATTTGCAGCTGTTTTTGTTTGCTGCATGAAAAGGATACTAATCATTCTTTTTTATAAAAATCGTAGTAAAAAGTTCGTTGATGTTACATTCAGCCTAATTGAGCGTAATTAAAAACAAATGTGTTCTCTTGTATTATTAAAGCAACACAGCTATTATTCTAAGCAATATAATAAAAAAAAAAAAAAAATCTGAATGTGCCAAAATATACAAAAGGCAAATATAGAAAAATCAAGTGATACAAATGTTGTGGTAAAGATTAGGTAAAAACTAGATATCTGATCTAAGGTTTTTTTATCCATAAAGTCTAGTGCATTAAACAATATGTTCGAATATTTTTTATAATCGTTTAAATTCCTGATACATGAAATTTGTTATATTGTTTTTCGTTTATTGAAATCAATTATCTGTGTAAAAGAAGTCTGTTTTTAAGTTATATACTTTATTGTACAAATAAAACCCTATGACAGAATCATATTATTGCTGATATAAAATTGCTGTGTATAAAAGAAACTGAGATTCGTTAATGTAAAGTTTTACGGCATAAATTCAAACACTTGTTAGAGAAGGCCGAAACGTGAAACGACTATCTGTAACACGTATCGGCGCCGGTACTTGAGATAAGAAATAGCAGTTGTGAATTATTACGTATTATTCAAAAATCTCTGAAAGGAGAGTGACTACAAACACACACCGATATGTAATGCCACTCTAGATGAAAAAAAAAAAAAAAAGAATTATTCTAGAGTAAAAATAGTATATTTTTAGAATGTATTTTAAAAAATTGCAAATTATATATACCATATCGCGTATATGATGAGTGTCAAAAGAAAAAATTGCCTAGATTTTATTGTAATTAATAAATCTATGAATTTGTGTCTGCAAATTTGTTTTCCGTATGCTTTATTACTTATTGCATGTTTTCTCTCCTCTCTCCCATAGTCACAATCACGATGCTTCTAACTAATTGATTTCGAATGAATGTTTACGCCACACAGAGCAGGACCAAAGATTCCAAAGGGTCAAGCTAGAATATTTTGGGGTTTGGATGAAAAGGATTTTAACGGAGTCGTTGTAGTCGGTCTGGGAAAGCAAGGTCTCGGTATTAACATGCTCGAGGAAATTCACGAGGGGAAAGAGAGTGTGCGCGCTGCTGCAGCAGGTAATGAAAAAAATTTACATGTCACGATTTGTACATAAAAGCAGAAGTTTTTTTATTGTAAAATTATTTCAGCGGGATGCCGTGCACTGGACGACGTCGATATAAAAGATATTCAGCTGGAAACGTTGGAAGACGCGGAAGCCGCCGCTGAGGGAGCTGGTTTAGCCACGTGGCTTTATCAAGGATATAAGAACGAAGAGAAAAAGAAAAAGTTACCAAAGATTTCTCTGTATGGAGAAAACGGACAGTAAGTTTTTAAATTGTCATTTGCTATTACAAAATCTTATGATGAAAAAGCTAGTCTTATAATTGCATAAATCCGCAATCTTGTATTTTTTGTCTTTTTTTTTCTTTTTTAGAGCGGAATGGCGAGTAGGTCTCATCAAAGCCCAGGCTCAGAATTGGGCTCGCGAGCTCGCGGACACACCCGCGAATCTGATGACGCCTACGATATTCTCGCAGCGAGTTTCCGAGGTATTGACGCAACTGGGGGTCACCGTTCAGGTGCACGAGAAAGACTGGGCGGAAAAGAAAGGCATGGGTTCGTTTCTTAGTGTAGCGCGAGGTAGTGAGGAATCACCCAAGTTTCTCGAGATCAGTTATAAAGGAGCTGATAATTCGAATGAGTCGCCGGTGACGCTTGTCGGAAAGGGAGTCACTTTTGACGCTGGTGGCATCAGTCTTAAGGTAAGTTTCTTTTGCTGGGCGACGTAAAAAGAAAAAGAATAAAACACTTGAGAACAATTGCTCGCTCGGACAGCCGTCATCGGAAATGGATGAAATGCGTGCCGATATGAGCGGCGCTGCCTGCGTAGCCGCTACTATTCGAGCCGCGGCTGAGCTTAAGTTGAAGAAGAATATTGTCGGGTTGATCCCGCTCACGGAAAACTTGCCGTCCGGACACGCAACGAAGCCGGGTGATTTGGTACGAGCGATGAACGGCAAGACTATTATCGTCGACAACACCGACGCTGAGGGCAGACTTATTCTTGCAGACGCTCTGTGCTACGCTCAAGAATTCAATCCAAGGTAGCTTCGTGTATCTAATATCATTGTTATTTCAATTACTCAATTTTCATTCTATTTCAAATATAAATTGTCCAAGAATATTGAATCACTTCGCAAATTTCTTTACAAAAGATTTGTCGTGGATGTCGCTACATTAACCGGTGCCATGAGAGTAGCCTTATCCAACTCCGCGACCGGAGTTTTCACTAACGACGGTAACCTCTTTGAAACTTTGAGAAATGCCGGCACGGTAACTGGCGATCGAGTATGGAGATTACCTCTGTGGAAGCACTTCACCGACGAAGTGACGAGTTATATATATATATGTCTGCATTCCAAAGCTATGAAATCGCAATACTTTCCAGAAAAAGTCAAGGGAGCAGATTTAAACAATATCGCGAAGTGCAAGGGCGGTGGCTCCTGCACCGCCGCTGCCTTTTTGAGAGAGTTTATTCCCAAGGACACACCGTGGATGCATCTGGATATCGCGGGTGTCATGGGTCCTGCCCACGACGAGTTACCATACATCCCAGCCGGAATGACCGGGCGTCCAACACGTACGCTTGTACAATTTCTGCAGACTCTGTCTTAAAGCCAAGCCAGCTAGGTCATTTTGCGCAACATGCAAACCTCTCAGTCGGATCCTTTGTATAATTTTATATACATACATAAAAATCTACACATAAAAACATATGTATATATAGAGATATACATGTTATATTTTTTTTTTTTTTTTTTTTTTTTTTTTTTTTTTTAAGGTATAAAGTAGAGAAGTTAGTGAAAGAATAAGAAAATGCTGCATTTTAATTTATACGCTTATCTTCTCACGGCTGTGTTTTACATATTATTCTGTGTCTTGTACGAATTGTTATCCCATCTTCCAGATCACACAAGAAAAGTACCTCACCATATTAGACACTGCCTATATCTCTTAAGAAGTTACCACTTTTTTATATATGTATTTACAATAGATGTGAGCGCAGAAATCATAACATACAGATAATATGTATACATACAATATGTCTAACATAGAGTATGTCTTGTAGCGTTTACATGAAAATTCGCACGTTTCTTATTTTTTCAGGTAGTTTTACTTTGTTAAATTTAGATATTTCTTTTTTTACTCTCTCTTTAAACGTTTCTTCTAGAAAAGAATTTAGTCATATAATTCTGCATCTTTCTTTTTTAACTTACAATTAGTATCTCTTTATTAGTATTCTCTTTACAGGAAAAAGAGAAAAGTAATTTATATTCCTAGCTTTTTTGAGAAACTCATTCGACATTAAGTAATAGATAAAGGAGGAATTTTTGGATATTTCTCTGAATTCCCTCTTTTTATTTGTCTACAAAAAAGTTTATTAAATATTTTCCCTCTCTTAGACACCGTTCCCCTATATAAAAACGACACACTTCTTCAGGAATTGATCAAAATATTTGTACAACTTTGTAATTTTGTACAGTCAGGTTTATCTTTTATGTGAAAAGGCTAACTTTTTCTTTTGGTAAATACTTTCGAGAACAATTTATTATTTTTACGATCAGGATATTAATAGTAGCAAATAGCGAAAAAGTTAAGAAAATGTGTTTTTTAATTAATAAATCATATACAGTATAATATTGTACAGAATGTAGCTGTTGTATATCATTTGTGTTTACATGAATACATCGAATCTAAAACCTATCGCAAATAGTATAAGCATCTTATCATCAAGTCAATGAAGTTCGATTTTAAACGAAAACTGTTGCAGGACAGATAGATGCTTGTACTAGTTCTGACATGATCAACATATGCGTCACACATTTTGATATTTTGCACAGTACATCATTTTCGATGAATGTAAATTTTTATTGATATATCGCACGGACAGTACATCAAAGGCACTGCATAAAACGCGGTTTATAAAAATGTTGACAAATTTTCTCCCAGAAAAATTGATCTTGTATGGAATATAATGCGGTATAAAGAAATAGGAATATTCTTCGCATTCTTATCTCTACACATACGAGCAAAAGTGGTCATCGCGTGTTATGTTCGCATTACATATACTAACCGTTATATACAATTTTCGAACATTTGTTCATCTTCGTTTATATATTGAAAAAATTGTCGCTTCTTACATTCTACATCGGAATTTTACTCGGTCTGCGTAAGCTCGCCATCTTACAATTATCGCGACTAGTAAACATTACGAAACTAAAACGTTCATCTGTAGCATACAGAAGTTTCACGAAGAACACAATATTCACTGTATCGTCAAATCAAACTCGAATCACAATAAAACTGGCACTTAGAACGCTGCGTTCGCACACTAAGACCTCAGTAAGTTATCGAAGATATTTGTCCACATTGTAATCATCTTGAGTTTCAGCCGTTACAGTGTGGCATCACCGGTGCAGCATATTTCGAAGAGTACAAACACACACTCCGTGACAACCGAGTATGTGTTCACCTGCTCGCGATCGCTACACAGTAGTTCCTTTTCTTCCGCGTTACGAAAATAAATTTAAAAATGTTCAAAAACACTACATTCACGTGCAAGGCGGAGGAGGCTGCTGTTGCGGAGAGGGAAGGGGCGCCGCCGCAGCGGCTGCGACTGCGGCGGCAGCAGCGTAGGACGACGGGTCTGAGTGATCGAGAAGCGGTGGCGGCGGCGGTAGACCGCTGGTACCGCCGCCTCTTCCTCTACCTCGGCCTCTTCCACGACCCCGGCCCCGGCCCCTCCCCCTTCCGCGTCAACTCCGCCTCTCTGGCATCCCTATGTTGCTCGTTGTCTTTTCCAGGAAAGCCAGTGGCCCCTGTAAGGCGCTGCTTCCCATACTGCCAACGGGGAAACCGGCAGCTCTGCCACCGGCGACACCCACACCGCCTTGTGCCATAAACATACCCTGCTGGCTGACGGGCACGCCGACTCCCTGAAGGCCCGACGTTGGCGGGCCACCTGAACCCTGTTGTACCTGCAAAGGCACATCAAGTGAGGACTGTATCGTAAAGACTGCATATAACGTAAAGAACATACGAAAAGAACACGTGGATCCCCCCTTGATACATACGACCACTGAACGAAAATCAGATATAAAGCTTTTACTTGATATTTATGTTTTCCCTGGGTTTAGTTCTATAATTTTTCTCTCCTTTTCAAGACAGAGCCGAATCAGGAATATGTTTTACGCGCATGCAAGTATGTTCAGAGAGACAGACAACGTGAAGCAAGCGAATGATGAAGAGAATACGTCGGAGGATCCGTCGTAGGAATGTGACGATAGGCAAGGGAAATGAAAGAAAGCACAATGGTTTTGCGATGAACAGAGATATTTATTCGCAACAAATATCTACTTGTGAGTAAGGGCAACATATAAGCGAAACAGTATTTCCCAAACCACAAACGACTATATATAATAATGCTCTTCTCTTACAAAGTTTACTTGCAAACTTAAAATTTAAACTCTACAATATATATATGTATATATATATATATTTATGTTCATTTTATCACATCTAAATATGTAGAGAAATATAAGTTCTTTATTCGCGCGAAGAAAATGTTTTGCATGAAACTATTTTTTGCAGGAGGAACTCTTGTGACGACGAATTATTCTTTTATGTACAAATATAACACAATCTCGTCACACCGATTTTACCGCCGAAACCGTATACTCTCGATGCGCATGCATACATAATATCTACATGCAGAGGTGAGCGTTTTTTTTTTTTATGCCCGCGAAAATCTTGTGACCACATATTATATGTTTTTGCAAATGCAGAAATATATGGCGCAAAGAAATACACTGTGTGCTCATATACTTATAAGATAGAAAAAAATATCCCTTGTACACATAGATCGAGGAATCTGGTCTTAAATGCAGCAAAGATGATTACTAAACTTTCGCGTTAATATGAAGTATGTATGTAGTGTATGTGTATGTGTGTAACGATTATAAATACTCCTAAGCTTTAGTTATGTTGCGGTAGAAGATTTACACGTTTTTTCTTTTTTTTTTTTTGGTTGAGTATTTGTACATGTTTTCGTATTTATTGTTTTGGCACCGTTTTACAACAGTGTTTTTGCACATACAATTTAATCCTTCGATACTTTCTTCGTAAAATGAAGTACTATTTATATGTGTCTTTGTATATAATTTTCTATATCGCAGAGTTAATCGTAAAAGCACTTTATAATCTGTTTTTCCTTTAAATAGTCGTCGTATTGTATACATATAGTTTGTATATAAGTTTGGATAGGAATTAATATAAGGCACTGTGATATCATATACAATATCATTGTAATCATTTTTCTTATGCGGCTCAACTGTGTCATTTCCTCAGTGACTGTTCGATAAAAACAGCAACTTTCTTAAGTTATTTTGGTAAGTATTTCAGTCATTTTCAAAGAAAGAGTTTACTTAACAAATATAATATAATTTTCTCTCTGTCTCATAAAATTCTTCAAGCGCACATTCTCTCGTTCATACATACAGACATACATTTTTGCACATATTATGCAAACAAATGTGTTATCGCGCATCTCAAACAAATGTAATAAACAACAGAAAAACGGATAGCGTAACAATAAATATATTTTATAGTAAACAATAGCAAAAAAATCGCGTAATGTAACCATGTGATGTGTGTGGTGTGTGTGTGTGTGTGTGTGTGTGTGTGTGTGTGTGTGTGTGTGTGTGTGTGTGTTCGTTAATATTGGCAAGAATCTGTTGCATTCCTTTTATTCTGTACAAAGACAAAACAAGTTGTTTTTTAAGTCTTATTCTCTCATACTTCTTTGTTTCTTCTGTATTAAAAACTGAAAAGATACTTTTTTATGTCTGTCCAATTGTACTTTCCATTCTTTACTTCTTTTTATACTCCGCACTATGTGCTTGGTTACTTTTGCACCTGATTTAGAGAGTTGTTAATGTTTGTGCCCCATTAAAGAATTTTTGAACATAATTTTTAGATGATGTTACTTAAATACCTGTTGTTGCAATGGATGCTGCAGCTGCTGCTGCAGCTGAGAGTGCTGTTGTTGCTGTTGCTGCAATTGCTGCTGCAGTTGTTGTTGATGCTGAAGTAGTTGCTGCTGCTGCTGGATCGAAGCGTTTCCGCCGCTCGCTGCTTGCTGATTCTGCCCGCTTTGATTTCCACCAGAGAGTCCTGTTATCTCAGCAATAGTTGACATTATTAAATGTCCTGTTTTGATGGGAGATTTAAAATTTGCTTACCGCTAGCCGATGGACCTTGCGCAGGCGACTGTGCCCATCCCTGCAAATCCGACAACATATTTTGCCAGACCGCGATTTTTTCATTGTGCCTTTTTATAAGCTCTTCTTTGCGAGACAATTCCGCCTTCAGGTCAGTGATCTCTTCCTTGATCACTAGTTCAGGCTTCAGTGCAGACAGCAAAAATCTCTTCTGCAGAAAAAAAGCTTCCATTTGTCTGGCAAGATCAACAAATCTCATTGTGGCTTGCTCCATTTCTGCGCGACCCTCATCTTTATCCACAGTCAAACCACCAGATGCGCCAGTCCCATTGTTTCCTAATCCTTCGTCCTTTATCAATATGCTCAAACATTGCTGGAAATTAATAAATGGCATATATAAACTAGAGAACATCAAATTTAAATTATTTATTGTCCTGTACATGTGTGAAGAATGCGACTTATCAATCGCGTCAACTTATAAACGGAATTCCACGTGTCAAACCAATCTGTATGTTTTATCATATCTTACCTGAAACGCTTCTTCGAACTCGTCGACTAGGTTACCGTTGCTGTTGGTCGGCGTCGCCATTATATTCGCGCGATTTACGCGCAAAAACAATTGTTTCGATTTTTCGCTTGGTTCAGTATCGCGGAAATCGCATGTAACCTTTCTCCCGCTGAGGAATATTTGTGCATTATGACTGTGGAATCTCCGGGAGATCAAGGCGAAACAGATGGAATCGGCAAATTCTTCCACGAATTCTAAATTCTAACTCAACAACAGCGCTTTTCCGGAAATTCTCGTGCACTATTAGTACACCACGGTTATCAGAAAGAAGACTGAGAGCGGTCACATTTTCTGTTACTGCTTTTCTGCTGTGTTCGCTAGCGCTATGTCCAGGGTGGCGCACATTAGCAACTACATAGCCACGTCCACGAGCGGTTTGTCGGTGTATGCTACACACACACATTTATGGCTGCTGTGATATTCACTGTGCAGCACGGAATATTTAACTCTCGCGGTTAAGAAAGGCTTTAAAGAAAAAAATAAAAGGCGAAAAATAGAATACCATTTGTTGTTGTTTATTGTAAATATTAATATCTGTTTACTGTTTGTAAATATTATCCTGTGTAATATTACAAAATACAGTTACAGATATATTAATATATGTACATGTAAAATATTTACAGATACACATGGACATGTACGCGCGTAAGTTTTTTAAAATTGTTGCGAGATTTTACTAGCTATGCCTCTCAAGTGTCCGTAAACCTTGGAAGGCGGACTGCCTAGAATTAAATTACATATTGCTCTTCGGGCCAATTGTATATTCTGATGAGAACCAAGAATATGAATTCTGGTGTCCGCAAGGACAATTCTAGTTTTCGTCACGTTCTCAATGGTGAATTTGGTTCTTCCGCCTTTGCCCGCTAATCTTCCAATTGCTCTGGACTGATGGTCACCCTTGAGCTGTTGTCTGACATCTTGTATCTCAAACGTCTCTATAAAAAGATCATCCAAACGTAACATAGCTAGAGCATCTTCCACCTCAAAGCCGCAAACAAATGCTTTTATAAAATCAGCTGCTTTCTGGAGATTTGCAATATCTGTAGTCTCCGGTGATGTTCTGATCTCAACGTTTCTGCTCTTTAAGTTGAAACGCACTTGTAACTTCAGATACTCAACAATAGGTGTGAATATCTTCATCCAATTTTCTTTCAGAGGTGAATACCTATGTGCTGGTACTGGTACCTATGTAAGAAGAATTATAAATGCTTACAAATTGTTTTTGAAATTATACATAAAATTTATATAAATTTTACCAAAAGTTTGTTACCTTTCTGAATTCTCCACCTTGTACATTTTTTGCTTTTTTCTTAGCAGAATGTTGCATAGTTTTCCCTTCTATACCATTAACCACTTCTACCTAAAAGTAAAAAAGTATAAGAAGTATAAGTAAAATACTTCTATACATTTCAAAATTTATTCCAGTCTTTTTATTTCTTCACAGATTTCAAAAATAACTTATGGAGTCGGATAGTCTGAGTCTGTGAGATCAAGCACCTTTAAAATCAAATATCTTTGCGAAAAGTCAATATTTTTGAATAAAAAGTTTAAACAATTCTGCATCGATCAAAAAATAAAAAAGAAACAAATTGAAAAAATCTCTAGTTACGAAGATAGAAACGTTGAAACCCATGTCTATCTGTGAAGGATTATATACAAATACAACCTAATATGTAGTACCTCCATAGGAATATCCTTAGCTTGACGTTTTTTGGTCATATTTGTAGTTTCGTTGCTCGCCATTGTATCCGTATTCGTAATCACATATGTTTCTTTCTTTCAAAAACACTGTATTATCTTGTTTTATATTATCGCATGAAAATATAAAACTGATCTCTCCACGTGCTGGTTGGTACTGGTGCAACTATAACCACTCAAAGAACTGACTACACATACTTTTCTACGGGAAGAAGAAGAAGAGAATCTTACAGCGCACAGGGGAAGAAAAGCGAAGTAAGGATATCGTTGCATGTGGGATTGGCGGGACACTCGCTGACAGCCAATGGCTGTGAAGTGAGGGGGCTTTCTGATAGGGGAGATGCGCGAAACGAATTGGCTCTTACTTAGAATCATCTAATCAACATCGAGTGTTGACAAGACAAAACGCACTCATAATAACTCATCATTGTTTTGCGACAAAACGAGCTATGTGAACGCAGCCTGAGTTGATGAAGATGACCTTTGC
>QVOB01021190.1:0-16263 GCA_014839585.1 Pseudomyrmex concolor | reverse complement strand
AGAGCGCGCATGTTCGAGCTGGGAAATGAGATCAAATCCTTTGCCAGTGGTTTCCAAACAATAGATTCCAACGAGACGCTTGCCAGAAAACAGATGAACTGAGAGAGAACCGACAATCTACTTCGGCTTCCGGTGATTCGGGATTCTCTCGGCCAGAGTTTCTCTTATGTGCGCGTAATAATTACATATATGATTTTACGTATAATTAAATTAGAAAAAAGAATATTTAATTATATGTATAATTATTTTATAATTACACGTAATCTCTCTATATACGAATATAATATGACACGCAAGAGATATGATCCGTGGCTAAAAGATATAATCGTTAAATAGCGCCGCCGCGATATTTGGAGCCGGCATATATTTTCAGTTCCAATTAACCCGGGGCGATATAAGCCGATAACTCAGCAATTTTCTCGAACGAGTTCGTCCAATGATATGATACTCCCGACCCCGGCCGGGATTGAATTGAGATTCACGAATACGTATTGCCTTGAACTCCCTCGCCAGTTCTCCTGGTTCTGAGGGCGCGTTCCGGAACACGCCGCAGCCGGTCGCCGGTATATCTTTCGAAATTGAGTGGTGAAACGCGGCTTCTCCCGGGGCGCAATCGGCCGGTAATTCATCACGGTCGTCGCGACCAGCTAGCCAGAATCGCAAAACGCACGGATCTTCCGTACGAATCACCGCCGGAGCAGCCGGAGATTACAGGAAGCGTTTACATACTGAATATTTATCTCCCTTTTATTCAGCAGCCCGCGCTGCTTCTCGTTGCTGCTTTTATCGTCGCGTTTGCGTTCGTTCGCAGAGGTGGCCAATTTTTAAAAGCGTAGCTCTACACACAAAGAGAGAGAAGAGATAGAGAGAGAAAAAACGGTAATAACGCGCGCTCTCGTCTGTGTTAATTACTGCGGCGTCTATAATCGCATAAATTACTTTTTCTCGATCGGCGAGGTGCATCGTTTCGCGGATGAAGCGGCCGAAATAAATTTTTACGTTAACAGCCTCCTCTCGAGCCTCATCCCGATGAAACGTCCGATTTGAATAATGCTCCGGGCTTTCGGCCACCCGCCGCCGCGGCGTCCTCACCGTCGGCTATTTTCGCAATTTCCCCGCCCCCGATCGATCTCCATTATTTTTAATTGCTCGCAGCTGCTTTATTCGCGACTTGTCTGTCTGGCAATAGAACGCGGCCAGTGGGACACAACAATGACGAAAATTGTGCAGAACAAGCAAAATAAAGATTATAAATGAGAGAGAGAGAGAGCGCATTTAAAGACCGTCTCGTCTGCGGCGTTTTTATGTATATCGATCGAAAAACAAAACAAAAATAATCGCACATTCAAAAGCTGTGCGTCATCGAATTGTTGCTCGCGAGTCGAATGCCAATTAGATTGGATTTATTAAAATGATAGGCTGTCAGTTATATATCTCACACACGATGCTGCGCAGGCAAGCGTCCTTCACCTCTCCCCGCGTGTGTGCTCCAATTTTAATGGCTCACCCGCGCTTACCCCCAGCGCGTAGTTATTATCGTTCTGCTGATCTATCGATTGGTCATCATGTATATTATCCGGCGCTGTGATTCTCCGGGTTGTTTGCCGAGCGTGACTAAGTGTCCCTCATTAATTAGTTAGCTACGATTTGTCGTTGATTATTCACGAATAATTGATAAATTTTGCGGCGCCATCGTGTTGCATCAGCTTCCATCTACGTGTCATTAACTGCGCGGACGATTTTTGCATAATTCAAGCACCAGCTGAGTGCTACTATTTCATATATATATCTTTCTGCTTGTTCTAGACAATGCGTTCCGTTTACTGTGATCGTCTGATTCTTTCCAACTTCTTCCAACGTCTCTCGATCCTTTCGTCTCGGGGAATTGTGTTTACAAAATGATTTCGCGTCCAGAACGAACGAAGACGATTGCGAGATCGTTTGATCGGCGCTCTCAGCGCCAAAGTTTGTGCCATAATATAATCTGTACTTTCGGAGTTTTTAAACATTTACGAGATACGACACGCAGCCCGTCCGTACGGTAAATAATTTAAGCTCAAAGCTCTCTTACTCGGTCGTGACGTGCCGCTTCATTGAATCTATTCACAGAAGAAAACGAAAGGCGATGAGAGAGCGGACGACGATGCTGAGAATAATTGTAAGAACGAGACGTAAAATCGAATAGACGAACAATACGAAAAAAACACAATCAGATAACAGCAAAGATATCTTTGTTGTTTTTTTTTTTTTATTATTTTTACGTTTATATGTGAACGATTGTAATGCAAAGACCATCGTTTCCTTGTCATTGTTTATATGAATATTGAAAGTTCTGATGTCGAGTTTTTTTACAAGCGATTAAGAAGTGAAAAGTTTTTACGAACAAAACTCAGCGTGTCTACAATTAATTTAACAAAAACCTCTTCCTCGTTTAATTGTAAGCAACTATTAAAGATAATTAAGTTTGAGAGAGTTTATCACTGTGAACTGTAACGCAGAACACATTGCTTGAAATAAATGAGAGACTTTTTAAAATTGAAGATAGTACGCGTTTCTTTCGAAAAACAAATATAATGTTAAGAACAAGACGACAATTTTAACGCCGAGAAAGAGAAAAGAGCAAGAGAAAAAAACGCGCAATTAAGTTTCTAAAGAGAATTGATTTTCGCCAAGATATTCTTGGTCCTACAAAAGACACGACGTGAAACGATTTCTGTAAATCCGCGCCGTGTCTGGAAGACATCTCTGACGATCGAGCCAAGTAGTATATCTCCGGGAAATTATAACGGACGCTCAATTTAAAGCCTTCGGGATACACCTGGAAACCCCCGAGTGGTTCTTTCTATGCAAACTCGGCTGACTCTTACTTAACAAAGCGTAATTTATCGAGCCGCGGAAATGAGATGGAGAAAACGACGGGATGAGAACGAGGCGAGAAGACGCAAGCGCCTTCTCTTCTCGATATTACGCGTTTTCCATCTCGTCGCTTTCCGTCTGCAGCTCTGGAGAGCAATCTCGGTAAGACGGACGGGGCTACGTGTCTCGCAATTTTTCAAACTATTGCGTCATAACGTCGGTAATCAACTATGCGCGTATTATGATAACATTGTAAGACGCGAGAGAATCTCATTTGCGCGTTTTTCTCGACTCTGTGCATGATTTTTCGAGTGCGCGTTCCATTTTTGTCTTCTAACTTTGGACAAAATATCGCATTTTCATAATGATAGAAAAAAAAATAAAAATAAACAACTGAGATTTTTTTTCATCTCGTCGTTGTGTTTAATATATCCTGTACAACGATGTCTATTTAATATGGGATGCGATATATATCACATGTATTTTTTTTGTTCTTCCAAAATACCGTACGAATACCGTAATAATAACGATATTGTTACATATGTAATAATTATCACGTGAAAAGTATCGAAAATGATAAAAAACAAACAAATACCCGAAAATCTAGCGCGCAGAGATTTCAGGTATTTGGACTCCCTGAATAGAACGTATAATCCAAATGTGACATCGCTTACATTCCGGTAACGTTTGCGAAGGATCCAATAACGATAACCCTTGAACGCTCGCAACGTTTACTCACAGAAAGTAAAGGAGTTCCCGTTCGCTCCCCTACGCCCGATCGTGTCTCCCTTGCGAATTCCACTATGAGATTCCCACGAGTGAGGCTCTACTTTTTTTCACGAGGATTTTTCCCCCCACTAGCATTCTCTCTAGGATTGGGTGTGACTCTAGTCAAGTGACTCCGTTGCCACATAAGACCGCGCGCATGAAGACTATGATGAAACGAATAAACACACGCATCCTTTTGTCGGTTTACGATATATACGCATGTAACGGTGGTTCTCAAAAAAACAAAAATAAAAATAAAGATTTTGACACATGTGTTCGCACGTGTCAAAAAGACACATTATAGTTACTTTGTGCTCGAGATAATTTTTTATTTTTAAAAAGTTGCATTCATTTTTGCGTCCGCTGTAAAATTAATTTTTATATTTGCGACACCACAAAATAACACCTCATTATTATTGCATTATATTAGAAAAAATAAAACTATGTAATTGTACTAGAGAAAAACATTTATTTAGAAATTTTTTTGTCACAACAAAAAAATTTCAAATTTGAGAACCGCTGTTGAATATACATTTCATCCAACCTGCTTGTCGAACGAACCTGCGCCAGCAATAAAAACAGACTATTTCTCCGCGCCTGGAAACAGGGAGCGAGAGACACATGGTTACTCTTACACACAGCACCAGATCCGCGTCGAACAATGAATCCCCCGGCTGGAGCTTGCGGACTCATCTTTCATCTCGACGTGGCACGCGCCGCGGTCGCATCTGGCAGGTTCGTGGGGGGTCAATTGAAATTGCGGCGGAGATTACACCGTGGATCGCGAGTTCGCGTTACTGCATAACTTAATTTTGATCATACGAATTCGCGGCGGCGTGTTCGTGGGGATTATGACACCGAGTTTATCAAGGGGTGATAATACAGCTCTTTAAATGAAAAATAAAATAAATACATATTCTGCCCAGCGAGAAGGAGAGAAATCATATATCTCTGCGGATATTTCGCTCGCGAAAAATATTTGCGGTGCTATCGCAGTATCGATTGTGCTAGTTCTTGAAATAGAAATTGTTTTTGTCTGTAAAGATGCTAGAACATATCGTATATTTAAAATAGTGCGAAGAATATTAAAAAATGTCACTTGAAAGAAATTCTCAAACGCAACTGAATTTTTACGTGTGATTAATACGTGCAATACTTGTATCTACTATAATATTTTTCGTCTTGCGCGAACGAACATTGCGATCTTAACGTAATATCTGTTGGTCGATCCAAAATTGGCGATTAAATTCGATCAATCAGCAAGACGTTTGCGCGCGACGTTTATTTCTCAGCGAAAGACAAGCTTCGCGTTTCTTCGGGCGTTTGTACGTGCTGATCCTCCGGTTCCATACGCACAACCCCCTTCGCAGTCAGTCGTCCACTTTGGCGCCGCTCGGCATTTTCGCTCTCTTGTTCGCTATCTCTCAACTCTCTTTCCCCGGTCGAGCTAAACTCGAGACGTCTGGCGTTGGCGGAGCCTGATTAACTCGAAAAATCGACTCGCTCGCTTCTTTCTCGAGAAACTTTACCCAGACAGGTCCTCCTCTCTGTGCCTATCGGTATCTCCCTCTTGCCGGAAGAAAAACATACAAGAGAACGTAAAAGAAGAAGGAGAGACAAAGAGTGAGAAAAAGCACGCTATTGTGGAGAGTGGAAAGTAGTAGAGCGCACTGTAGAAAGAAGTTAAAGGCAAATAATAGCGCGAACGATGACGAAGGGTACGAAGGGTAGAAGCGGGGCGCAAATCGAATAAGAAAGCGTGCCGTATTTTATTTCTCTTCCACGGGAAATCTTGCGCCTCCCTCCGCGGTCATGAAACTGCGCTCCGCATGAGCGCCTTGTGGAAGGAGCGCCTTGTTCCTGAGGGTGCCATAATACCGACAAAACGGATCGAGAGGATATAGGCATTACCGCGAGACGGAAAAGGAAGAGGACCAAAGCGTCGTAAAATACTATCGCTCGGTGAGTCACCGGAGATCCGATGATTCGCGGTATTTCCGCTTTTAATGCGAGAGGCAAACGGCGGCGCGCCTTTCGAGAATTCAATATGAAAGCGACAAACGTCACGAGAAACATAGCAAATCTCAAAGACGCCCGAGATTTTCCGAGATTTACATTTTTCCGTTTCTCTCTACGTGAAACGTCAATTAAAATTTAACCTCGATTCGGTCGAGTTACTTTTCTAGATTGGTGTTACATGCATAAAGCTCAAGAAATTTTTTAAATTTCTTTTATGATATTATTTCTTTAATATACTATAAATTATTTCTTTTATAATATTAATATAAAAATTTTTACTTCTTTTATAATGTCAAATTTTATAAAATCTACTTTTTAAATGTGTTAATTCGTAGTATTCTTTGTTGTTCTTTTTTTTTAAATGAGTTGCTGTTAATATTTAAGACAACACACGAGATCTTTGTTTATCGCGAGTGCGAACTGGGAGCGGACTGGGTGTGGAGGGTTGATTTAATTCATTTACAGACGCATGTAGGGCGTAAGGCCTGTTTTTTTCGCGCGCCAGGGGCGACGTGTTACTGGCAAACATCTGCGAACTCTTGCGTGCTCATTGGCACGACTCTCTTGGGAAGAAAACCCGATAATATTCTCGCGCGGGCGACGCGGGCCAAATCTCCGACGTCGTGAGAAAATCCGAGATCTCGTCGTGAATTTCGGGATCAATCCTCCGTCCCGGTTTCAACCCAACTTCAATTACATCTTTGTCAACAAAGACGTAATCTTAAGAAGAGTCGTTGGAACGCAATCAGTCCGTAAAGAGACGCATTTGCATTTTGTCTCATTTCATCAAACATATTACACGTTTATTCTAACTAGGGCAGCTACTGTGACAGATGTTGCTTACACCAAAAAATACACTTATTTTAAGTTTTATTTTAAATATATACTTATAATTGTCGCAATTGCGAAGTGATTTTTATTGCGGCGAACGGATGCGTAAATCTCCAAGAGTCTCGCGTTCTGTAAAGTGGGAGGCCAACAATGGCACGCTTTTCGCGACATGACGGAGAACTACTCGCGTAGATATGTGCATGCACACGCGGATGACACATGCTGGATGACGGGAAGACGCGCGTGTAACGTATTACGTGGATCCGGCTCGAGGTGTCATGTACTCGCGCCAAGCATAAAGTACCCGAGCCGAGCGCCCGTGGGACGGGATTTACTTAACGAGTGAGCGTTAACCTGTCGGAATAATCTACATGGCAGGGGTAATAATGGACCTCAAGTGCAAATGTGCCTCAGAGGTGGTCCGTCTGTGAGTGTAAATAATGCACGCTTTACCAACAACCGTCTCTGTCCGTCTGTTTGTCCGTCCAGAGGGAAGAGTGTAGGAGGGTTGTATCAATTCCCGGCTGAGATACTCGGCCTGAATGTTAGCACCCTTAACGAACGACCATGGCCGCGTTTGCGCCATGCGAGTAGACCCCGAGATCGCGTTCATCTATGACGATGTAGGAGACTTAGGTGAAAAGTGTTTTACCTACCTACCTACCCCTATCTACCCCTGTACAATCCCGACCGGTCAAAGCTCGCAAACCGTTCCCGAGCCCGAGCTGAGCTGATGATGATGTCGCAAAATTTCGGCTTAGGTTACCATAGCGATAACAAGATTAAAGACATGTAGCTGCACATAGTTGTATTATGTATCTCGGGACATGGGCAAGGTGCTCAAAATACTCAGTCGATGTTTTGTGTAGCGATGGAAAATTATGCTTTGATGTATCGTTCGCAGATTAGTAGGTGTTTTATATCGGTATACAAATTATATCTTGTTTTTATAAGCTATTAATTACTTACGAGAATGTTCTGTTTTTTTTTCTAAAGCGAGAGATTAATTAGAGTTCGCAACGAGCCGTGGGACAGGTGACAAAACGGTGAGTGATTTATCTTGTTTTTTTTTTTTTGTTTTTGTTTTTGACAACGATTGCTCGGGCAAGATGGCACGAATGAGATATTAAGATAATTACGACGAAATCGTGGAGAGACGAGCATGAACGTAATGCGGCGTGCGTGTACGGAACAAACGTGACGTCGGCGCGCGCGCGGCGAAATAAGAGGATATTTCACCGCGCAAATTTTCCAAAGCTTTTCCTCGGAGATGGGCACGCACGCACGCGCGTCCGTACACCGTCCGCACACGCTTTAGCGAATACGAATAAACTTCAAAGAGTGGTGGCGGAGAAATGTCGTTACGAGCGACGGCCGTTTCAACGACGCCGCTTAATTGAATTTCTCTCGGTCGCGTGATCACCGCCATCCCTGTAAAAATGCAACTACCGTCGCCAACAACCCACCCACCTGTTTCTTTTCCTAGAATTTCTCTCTCACTCGCTTTGTGTTGGAAGAAAAGTAACGACGCAACTCCGCACGCGTGAAATATCCAACCGAGGCTGTGCATTCAGACTTTATTAGACTTTATTAAACCGCCATTACTCTAAATCTCTTGAATCTTTATCTGAGGAATCAACGAGAGAAGGATATGCGGTATTTATACGCGGTATAAGATAAACCACACAAAATACGAACACGATATGATAACAGAGAACGAAGATAATAAGAAAAACAGTAGTAATTTCAGTTTCTGAGATAAAGATAGAACGAAAGAGCCCGTAAAAGCGAATTTATTTTACACGATTCGATCTCCGCGATCGTTTCACATAGGGAAAAACTTGATTGAATAAAATAGATTTTTATCTGAAGCGAAAGAAAACGCTTTGTTATTCTCTAATTAAACGCTTTAGTTATTCTCTAATTATTCTCATATTTCTTCATTTAATTTAACAAAAAACAACTCTCTTTTTTTACCTAATTATAAAAATTGCATAATTATAATTAAAAGTATTATGAAAATGAACAATTTATTTGCACCGTGACTGGCTAATCTCTCGTACAAAGAGAATGTGTGAGTGGAGAAGAGAGAGATCTATAGTAAAGAGAACATGGCTTTATAACGCGGATGATAATTTTTGCGGAAGTACCTGTCTTTTTTTTTCTCGCTATTTCATCTTCCTTTCCTGAAGTGAGTTCGTCCGGAATATTCATCAAAAAGGAACCGTGTAAATTCACCTTACGCCGAGAGATGCTCGCTCGCGCAGTGACTGGCGCGCGGTGGAGGAAAATCAGACTAATTACTTTGAACATGCGGCTTTCAGCAAAATGGGCTTGCGATTATTTTCACGACTGGATATAATCCCGTCTCTCTTTCTCTCTTCCTCCTGCTCTCCCGCTCTTCCTTTCTCTCTTGTTCCATCGTGAAGGATTTATCAACCGGCCAGAAACTCGTGCTGACGCGCAAGAAACGGCTCTCGGACAAGATTTTGCGCGCTATCTTCCAGCCGCGACAGCTCGCGCGGCATTACGGAAGCTCGTGCCTGCGGTAAACCGCGGAAACCACCGCCAAAATAATGAATTGTCTTGATACACGCGATTAATTATCTCTCCTATGTTGCGGAAGCCGAGCGCCTCGCGTACGCAGATATTCTTTATTCTCATTTTACCGACGAGCGAGCGTAATAGCGTCGAAAGATTGTGATTACGTGTTATTGCACATGTAATACCGCGAATGTTACTAAAACATACATGTGCGAAAGATAAAACTTTATTTTCGGAGCCCACGTCGAGAAGAAACAGATTTTTTGGTCGAGGGAATTTGCGATAGATCGTTTCACACGTAGCCGCGAGGGTGAAAACGTATTTTTTATTTTTACACTCACCGCGCGTACGTGCTTGACCGTCTCCCGCGACCGCTTTCATAAATTTCAATTAACGCTATTTGGTCGTCCGACATGGGAGTACCTTGTTACTCGGTCTCGCCGTCTGCATTTTAGCACCAATTTACAGTTTATATGTATATAGTTTACGGACGAAATTGTAATGCATCCTCGGTCTCGTTTTCATAGCCTTTGGAGCACTTGATTTCGCGGTCGTCTATATAATGTTAATTAATATTAAAGAGTAGGAAATGGCAAAGCGATCGACGTTTCTTACGGACCGATGGTTTCTCGGACATGTCATTTGGAAACATGTCATTGGAGAAATGCTCGAATATGAAATAGATTCCTAACTGGTAAGAGCATAAATTTCTAAGGATTTTTTTTATTATTCTTCAAAATGTAATCCGGTGTTCTATTTCTTTGCATATATAGTTTCGCGTTTATATTTAGCAAAAAAAAAAAACTCGTACGAACAAATTCCATGCGCGGAACAAATTTTCAAAACGGAATGCGATTCAACAAGTGGAGTCCGCCGCAATCCTTTTACAATCCGCGACATCTTCTTCGTCGCTAAGCAATATCTCGGCCGAGCAGTTGGGGTCTATTCTTCTCGTTGAAAGCGGATTGGCGAGTCTCTCCTTATCATGCGACTTGGTGTGCGCGTATTTCATACCGACATCTACTTCAGTCAGTTATATCTTACCTTCATACAAAGACGATCTGCGTGTTTTCATCTGTCATTAACAGATTGACATTTATTCATCTATTCAGTTAATTACGAATGAAATACTTATAGAAATTTCTTTTATAAATTTGTGATGTTTTTGTTTTAAATAACTCTTTCATACAAGAAGAGAAGTTATAAAATTCACGCGATATTGGTTTCTCTCTTGTACGGCGAGCGGATCGATGTCGTAACCTGGAATGCAAGAATTAACGGTAATACCCGTTAGCAAGATATCCGCTACTGCGGGCTACTAGAGAAACGCGGTCTCTCGGAAAAAGTCTCGGTTCGCGGTCGGAACGGGTTACAACGTTCGAGAGAACGCAGTAAAATTACAGCAGAAGAGAAGTTTCAGAAGAGAACCGGACGCGCCACATCGTGATACCTGTCCGTCGTAACGCGCGCGCACACACACACATACCCACACATCTTGCTTGCGTCGATCGTGTCTCGGTCTCGCGATCCGGGAAAACGACGCGACGCGACGGAGCGAAAACGGACGTTGCAGCCTCGGTTCGTCTAGAGGAAGAACTCTCGTAAATTGTCTCGGACTACTCCAATCCGCGATCGGGTTTACTGCCAGGGCCAAATCGAGAAACGATCGGTGTCCCGACCCCTTTCAATTACTTTTCCTAATGAATTTAATTTAGGGAGTCGTCATTACCTCGTTCTTTCCGAGCCGTCAGTAATTCCGGACCGGTTCCTTCTCGACGAGGCGGAAACGAATCAACTACAATTTTCCGACACTCGTCGTAAATAGAATTCGCGCAGCGACGAGAGCAAAGAACAATTCGTCCGGATGTTCGTTTGTGATTCCCGACGTTTTTCGTGACGGTTGCACGAGTAGTCTCGAGATAGTTTGAAAGAACGCAGCTCACCGAATCTCACGCGTATCTTAGCGCCGCGAAACTATTTTTCTACCTCTGGGAACATTTCTTATTCGATCGATCGATGACTCCGAGTTCGCAAACGTGAAAACACTTCGTGGCAAATTTTCAAGTATGAATGACATCCAAAGAATTTTAAAAAGGCGTTTGAAATGTTTTTATACGACTTTCTGAATCTTGCGATTTATTTAAAACAAACCGTTTATTATTAAAAATGCGTGAGTGTGTAATCATCGATTACAGCTATTTCTTTAAAACAGTGTACGAAGAATATCTTTTCTCAGCATTTTTCTAACCAGAACATTTATTGATCGCAATCGAATGTTTATATTTGGTTTATATTGGTTCGTACAGTACAGTGACATGTGGATGCGTACGACTTACAGATGAGACGACGGCGTCTATTTGTATTATGTCACGGTTGGGATCCGCGATACATCATAGATCATCGACCATGATCGCCGGATATGCTTGAGCCGTTGCACTCGACAAAATGGGATAAAAGCAGTCTATTTGTACAGGAGCCTGAACGTCGGCAGGTAGATAAGAGCAATTTGAGACTGTCTTTCGTGTCTCCCTCTTCTGTCATTCTCCTTTCGGCCCCGACGAAGAGAAACGTGCTCCGCTATGATCTTCGACCGCCAGGAAGTGAAAAACATAGACCTTTCTTTCTCTTTCAATTTCTCTCTGTTTTTCTTGTTTTCCCTCTCTCTCTTTCCCTTTCTTTCCCTTCTTAGTGGCCACTTATGCGGCCAATTTTGTCCACGCTTCCACGTACGGTTTCCACAAGCGAGGTTCCCCGAAGCGATCCAATCGTGTCTCCGGCGATATACTCGAGCGGTTAAACTACAACTACGCTGCACTTTTCTATCAAAGTTATAAGATCGCGCTATTTTGCACGCGATATCAAGCGCGACAATAAAATCGAGCGTTGAATAAAAACGATGACGTGACGACCACGTGTGTATTGTTTTTACTCGTCTGACACTCGTCTGACATTTAAATAATGTTTAAATAGACGAAAATATGGTCCAAATTAATTTCGCTTTCATTCATTAAATCATCGAATTTAACACATTTTTAAAAGAACGTCAAGTTTTCGAAGCGACCATTATTTGCTACTCGCGTCAATATATCGATCAATCATTTAAATGCAATCTCAACCGAGAGACCGCAATCGAGCGACTATAAATGAAGAACTGGAAGGTATAACCCGAGCGCGATGTACTTTTAGATTCACCGAGAGAACATTTCGCCGAACAGCGGGGACGATCGGGAACAGGCGAGTGTGTCGTAAATTTGGCCGCGGCAGTGTGAACGTCCTCTCTGGATTTCGCGCCGACAAACATATCGTCTCGGAGGTGGTAGCGTGCGCGAATATGTTCGCTCGTAAATGATCGCGATTCACGTGGAAAGGTAGTTCATAGGAGTATAGAGCCGTTATCATGACGTTACCGTGACTGGAGTAGAGGAAGGTCGAACTCGAAAACCGGAAGCGATGGCGCGACGCGGTGAAGAGAGGGAATGAAGCGGAAGGGCTTGGATGGAAGCGACGCAAGTATCAAACAGGAAAGGAAAGAGGTGAGAAACTAGGAACAGCGAGAAATCGACGAATACGAGATGCGAAACTCGCGCGGAGTGGCAAGAGACGAGTCAAGTTGCGGAATGTAAAATCATCCGCATGCCGCAAAACATACACGCGCGCGCGAATATACTCCTGACAGAGCTGTCAAAAAAGAAGAATTTCAGCGAACGTATCCAGTTCGTCGAGCGAGTCGATACGAGACGATTCTATTAAGAGCCGAACGCTCCAGATTTCACGACGTGTTCGCGAGAGAAACGCGAGAACTGCTTATAGAGCGCTCGAAAATAATTGACCTTAATTTCAATATCTTATAAACTTTACTCAATTTATATTACGCTTATCGAAATTCTTAAAAGATGAATGTTTTTCGTAAATTGAATATTATTTTGCGACAAAATCCGATAACCGCGATTCTTATTTTAAAATCAAGTGTTCAATTATTATCAAATAAATCGGAATGACATCAGAAAAAATACCAACATAAAATTGTCAGACGTTTTAAAATCGAGATTTCTGTGACATTCTGTGAAATGAGGAGAAATGAGAGTGAAAAAATTCTTTGAAGTCATAACTATGCTGCAATAAAAGCGCGGATATTGACTGAATTCTTTTGACGCTTTTCTCTTTGCATGTAAAGAAAAACTTGTCGACATCGTTGTTCTCACATTCTGGGAAACGTGGTTAACTCGAAATCACTACCGCGAAACTTTCCTCAATTGTACGGTCGTAATTCTCCGGAGATTGAATTTTAAGTAAATCCAAACAATTTATTTACCTCATTCTTTGTCCTCGATATAAACTGTGCGATAGTGTTCGCGCGCAGGTAATAAATGAAAAGACAACTACGTAAGTTTTCAACTTGGTTCTGTGTGATTGATATGTTGTGATAAAAGTACAATTAAACTTTCTTATCTGTGTATGTCACTTTAAATATCTTTTTGACGCGTGTGTGTGTGTGTGTGTGCACTCTCCCTTCATATTTACAACGTCTCATTAAACTGCAAAATATTCTTGTTAACCTTGGCAAAATTTAGCGAAAGCATTGCGGAAACTTCTGTAAAGCGTTCCGTATGCTCGGAGTTCGTTGTACGCGCATTTGTCATAAAGTCCCCTATTCACGGTAACTTTCGAGAGAGTCACTTTCGAAGCGGACTCGTCCGCCTTTGCGAGTTGAAACGTCTGCACACTCGTAAACAGATTTCTTGTCGCTACATTTATTATGCACGAGAAATATTTGCCGACTGGTCCCGATCAAAATATATTCGACGCTACTTCTCCGAGATATGACGCAGACTCTTTGTGATTCCGCACGTACATAAAAAAAAGATATATTTGCATTCCAAATTCAAACGGTTAAAATTGCACAATTTTTTTGAACAATGCTGAAATCGAAAATTCTCATCATTACATTTTGTTACATTTTTAAAAGCTTAGTTTTTAATAAACAGTAATATAGCGAGATGATGGAGTTTTTAAAATACACAACTTGTGTACGTAGAGACGACATATCGAGTTCACGTGATACTCAAGGGTGAAACAAAAGGGGGTGTACAAGAAAGTCGGAGAGGGTGTTTCGCGAGTTTTTGGTGTTACCCTACTGCCGGTCCGGTGTAAACATTTGCCGATTGTACGCAAAGCCGGTGCCGATGGCTGTTGAGCAAACTTTGTAAACTGAGAATATATATATATGTATATATTCACACAATATACTTTTATATATATATATATATATACACACACACATATATATATATATATATGTATATGTATATGTATATATATGGTGGCAGCGTCGGTGGATTATCGAGGAATCGTCGTTCGGTGCATACGTAAGCGTCGTGATTTGGTAGCATGTCCATTGTTATATCACGAAATCGACCTCCCATCGACCGACAACGACGACGAGGGTCAACGAAATGAACTAAACCTGCTTGGCAAAACAAAGGGTCTGTGTACGTGCGTGCGTTTCGTGGGCGAACAGTCGGAAAATAAATTTGAGAGAGTATATTGTTTTACAATAAAAGGTGCATTGTTGTATCAAACAAAACTGGTTACTGTTTTATATTAATATGTTTACTATATGCGGTTTTTGTAATAACAGTTAAAATCAACTATGATACAGAGTTGTATCATATGATTTTGTGTGTATGTATATTGCCCATATATATATATATATATATATATATATATATATATATATAAATAAACGCTTATTGTATATGTATTACATATACATGCGCGAATATTTATGCGCATAAGCAAAGTAAACTTCGATGGAAGCTCGCGTATAATCCGTAAGAAGCGAACATAGCACAAGAAGTTAACGTAGCGTTCGCCTGTTCAACGCTTTCGATATATTACCGATCGCGGAAAAGTTTTAATAGGGGAACATTCCAAATATGACGAGATCTTGGATTCTTAATAAATGACGAGAGAAGTATATAAATTGCTTAGTCTTGCAACTTGGGTACTTCCAACGACGCGATATATCGGGTTGTATGAACAACGAGAACGCTGTTAATAATCAAGTTTTGAAATCGTTCCAAAAGCTCCGTGCCAGGTAAAGTGCTGACTGATTAATATCTGAGCTTTTAACGGGCTAACGAAACGTAAAGTTTCATAAATCACTTATATCATTCATGACAGCTCCAACCGTTATCATATTATATCATATTATTTATTTAATTATTTGAAATAATCAGAAATAGCTTTTGCAAAATCATTAACCGTCCCGAATTTCTTAAACCACGTCACTTTAAGATTTCGATACGCGTGATAAGTATGTTAAGTGAATAATTATCTCTCTCTAATTTGAAATAAAAATACAATGTATTGAAAATTTCCTAGCGAATAAGATAATAATATAATCAAAACGAATAAATAAGGAAGAAATGATTGTGTCACTTTTATGTACATTACAGAGAAAATATATAAAATTGTGTTTGTTTATATCAATTTTCTGTTTGCCCGCTCTCGCAAAATTTTCGAAAGCGCCTTCCCAAAGGAATATAACCGTGTAGATTTCCGGTTGACATGCTAAATTTTCTCTCGCACTTTTTCTCGAATTTTACATCCGTTCTTGGCCTGTCCGATGAACGCAACGGCCAGCGGCCGATAATTTATGCGAAACCCGGCGGCGTAGCCGTTCCATCTATGCCGTTCAATGCGACGGATAAAAAGCAGTTAAATAAAAGACGCGGAAGCTCTCACATTGTGCGGATGCTGTCCGCTGTTCTTTGTCTGTCTTTCATCATATCCGACAGCGTATCGAAAGCCTAAATTAAATAAAGCGTGAGGAAAGAAACGTTTGCTCGTATATGGATTTCACGTTCAAGTTAGGATCAAATAGAAAGGGTGACGTTCTTTTCGGTTTCATCGTGCGTAAAATGCGAAATGGTCTCACTCGTACGTTCGTTTAGATCGCGTTTCATTCACACGGTTTTCGCAAATACGATGGAAAAATTTAGCGAACGAAGAAAAATAAAGAAAAAAAAACTATTTTTCTTTGATAAAAATATAATCCATTACATCATTGTCTGTGTGAACTGCTTCATGTTTACTTTTGTTTAATAGTGCTTCAAACACTGTGAGAATTTAATTCGTATTAATCTCTCTATTTCATACACAGAGAGAACGGTTTCTTTAGATTTAACAAATTTTGTTAAATCCAAAGAAATTTCCAATGAAATTATTCCAATGAAATAATTT
>QVOB01021189.1:0-14690 GCA_014839585.1 Pseudomyrmex concolor | reverse complement strand
AGACTATGTTGAGAAATAAATCGCCACTTTTCCAAAATTTTTGTTTTTTTTTTGTAGGCTAAGTACTTATCGGACTGCCCACGTAATTCATAAAACCACACAATTCATTAAGCCGTATGCTTCCAAAATGTCTGCGTGCAAAATGAACGTCCGAACTTTCAAATACACACACATACAAACACCAGTAAAACCTCTATCATTGAATATTTAAAGATGTTTATTATGAAAAATATACAGATTTGTCGGGCTTAATCGGAAAATGCTCGGGATATATCGGCCAGCGCGTCCGATTCGTTCGAGAGAACTTGTCGAAAAACTTCTTTTTCTCATTAGCGCAATTGTTTATTAAAAAAAGAAAATTGGCTAGCAACGAAATACATTTCAAGGAGCACATCGCTGGGCGATAACTATACGTTTACGTCATTAAATTTAGTTTTGGTGTAAGACAGAAATTGTTCTATCACAATATCTATTGCGAGGCACTTTATACGTGAATGTTAACTGAACTGTTGAAATCCTGCCTAAAATGATGTTAAAACGGACGATGTTGAGTTAAATTTCGGAAAAGGAGAGTCCCTTTTAATATATATATATATATATCGTGACCTACTTTTGAAAGTGAAAGATTAATCACTTAGCAAATGCACGTACGTGCTCCTCGGAGTGGGCGGTCCAATCTCGGAGTAAGACCTTGCAAGAAGATCGCGGAGACCGCGAGACAAACTAAGCATCAGGTAGTGCAAACTGAGTCTGCGGCGACGCCTTTGAAGATGGCAGCCCGAGTTCTGTTTGCGACACGTTCGCCATGCTCGCGTGTGTCATGACGTACACAGTTCAAAGCGACGCACATTGACGGCAACCCCTATCTTATCCCGGATCGATAAACTCTGCGTTATCAGCGTCAAAAGCCCAACCCGAGCGATTACATATTTAATGTATAGCCGCGGACAATACGGTGAAACAGTTCGCATCCGGCTCTGTGTCGAGCCGTCGGTTACGAATATAATTAGGGTGGGTTTTGCTCGCACCGCGTGGATTTGGGTCATTGATTATGTTACTTTAATTGACAACCCGCGTGTTTTCGTCGAACACACCCCGATATAACGACGCAGTGATCCTAGACACCGTTGATCCGAGGATTAAACCGAAATATCGGAGATTTGTCTGACTTAAACTGACAGACACACCGGACGTTTGGGCAAATTCTACGTCAAGAGAGAAATTCAGATCGATAATAGTAAACAGGATCGAAAAAATCGCTCGCGCACGCGGTGTCAACATCGTAAAAAAAGAAACACACACACACGCACAGATGATATGGAGATGTTAGGTCGACTTTAGCATATAATTCTGAGCAGAATGGAAGAATCATCTACACATGCACATATATTCGCGTGTCAAGCAGAGCAAAATCATTTCTGCACGTAGCATGCAGAAAAAGAGAGAACACGCGGTACATGAATGTACGATAAAAAATATATTTGCCGTCCCAGTTTGCTCCGGTTGGCGTGGTACGGCAAAAGCTCTTCAGTAAATCCAGCTTAAAGCAGCTGTGTAAACGTTGACCTATATTACAATCACGGCGCCCGGAGCGTCCGCTACCAGCAGCAACGACAGCATCACCGCACCACCTTCCGCCATTGCCATCACCGAGCGGCATCGTTAAGACGGGACTACGAAGAGTAACGTTCCCGGCACGTGTATACAACTGCGGCAGGTCGCTATAAATACGAGGTTCGAGTCGGGTGTCACAATTATTATTTCTTACCGCGGTATCCGGCTCGTCGCGTCAAAAGAGCCCTTCAAAGCTTGTTCCTCTTGTATCGGGGATACAGTAATCATCCCGCTCGTCTACACAGAAACTCGCGCCCTTAATTAATGCGGAAATCCGGACGTAGTTTGTGGTGGAGTGACTATCTTTTAACTTTTCAAATAGTGCAACCTCGCGAGAAACTTCTTAGTCGCTGATTATATTACGAAGTCTTACCGCGGTATTTGAGAGAATTGGAGTTAACACAGCGTCCGGACGATATACCATACAGAGTATCGATCAGAGATGATGTATAAACTTTGGCGGTACGAATGCTTTGGCAAATTCGATTCGTTCTTCTTTTGAACAGCATTTCTAAGTGCGCGAAGACAAAATTTTAATCTCTCTTTCTCTCTTTATAATAAAAAAAACTCAAATTTCAGAATTATAAAAAAATATACTGCATTCTTGAGAAAGAATTTAAATAGCGATATATTTTAACAATAAAGATTTCACATTAAACTTGAAAATTACGAGTTTCTTCTACAATTTAAACTAACGATAGCAGAGATAGACGGAGTATGATTGAAGACGGAGTTCTACAGTTTCCGTATTTATTTATTTATTTATTTATATTCGAAGTAATTAATTTTCCGGTAATTAATCGTCTTGGTCTCTCTTGCGATTTTTGTATATCTATCAACATTGCAGTTGCGGGCGCATTGTGTCGGCGCGTTTATCTTCGCATACTCGGACACGCTATGTACACATCGGTTGGATCACAGCCGTACCGTGAAGAGAATCTCGCATGTCGTGAACAACGGCCTCACTTTATTTCTCCAGGCGGCTTCATCACCGAGATGACTATCGTCTAATCTTCTGATTGTGAGAGAACGACTACATCGCGGAAACGATACGGGATAAGCCGGACGTACGTAAAGAAAAATGGTACAACTACTGTGCAAGTAGTTCGCCCTCTACGACCGTTCTCTCCCTCGCGCCTCTCCCCTCCTCCCCAATCCAACCCCGTCCTCTTACGCCCTCGGTTTGCTATCTATGGTCCGACGGTTGCGTGGTAAAAGCGGAGAGAGACACTTAAAGGATTTACGGGGCTGAGAACTCTAGACTCCGCTTGAATCGGCTCGGGAAGTATGGGACGAAACTAAGTGCACGCCTAAAAAGAAAAAAGAAGATAAACGAGTGCGCGCGCGTCGCATACGGTCAATTTCGCGTTGTCAAGTTATACACTTTTGTTATGTGCTCGGAAATGTTTGAGCGGATGTCATGTCTTGTCGTTGATATTATTCGAGCGCGTGTTTGAGATTAGAAAGAAGTTTACATATACTGAGAAAGAAAAAGAAAAAGCAAGAGAAGTAGAAAGAGAGAGAGAGAGAATTATAGGTTATTTCGAGAAGAAAAATAATAATTGGGCAAAAAGACCATAAATTTACTTTAAACCGCAATGTGTGCCGATGGACCGGAGGCGCGCGACTTGAAGTGGCGGAAAATGAAAAGTTCTAATATTTACCGATAAAACCCAAATATTTGGACGCTCAACATACGCGGTAAGTGGCGTTATTTCGAAGAAGGAATAATAAAAGCTCGATAAACTGCAGCCCATTGTACACCAGCTTGACTATCGTTTGAGAGAACGGCTCTTGCATCACCGGCATTGTTGTGGGCTGTAACACAAAGCCTTCCCTCTCTCGCACCCTCTGCACTCTTTACCACCACGCGCGCACCATCCACTCATCCCGCTTCCCGCTCTCATTTCTCGAGACTGCCTGCTGCCGAAGGGGATAACTCGTCGTTGCAACGCGACGAAAAGAGCATTACGAACGGGAACTTCGTCGTGTAACGCAATTTTCCCCGGAAGAAATTGTAAAACAAAGCATTAATTTGTTCGCAACCTTGTGTGTGAGCGATGGAGAGCAGCCTCAAAATTGTGTTCGAGGCATTGCGTGTAGAAATTTACAACGCTGCTCCAACTTCAACTTTCGTATTTCCGGAAACTTTACATATAAAACACCTGCATCTACAAGAGTCAACGACGAAATATCTTCAACAACTTCACATGTAAGCGCGACGCGAGAGAGAGAGAGAGAGAGAGAGAGAGAGAGAGAGAGAGAGAGGTCGGACGTAAAACCCAAGCAATCGTAATCCCGCCAAGTTATAGAGGAAAGAGCAGTTCACTATTTTATCTCCACGATTCTCAGGAAGAACTCGCTTCATTGGTTTTCGTGAGATACTGCGAGAGCGGCTAAGTCGGTGCTAACGTAGAAAAACTCGGTCGGGTGCGGAGCCAGCCTGATTTCTTTTCCCCGGCGCGTTTAGCGCAGTGAAAGCGGATAAAGTGGGAGGCCAGAAATCTCTCTTTTCCATTTCCCCCGGCTTTGCGGTAACGAAGCGTTTACGTTGCGCGTATACAGCATCGACCGGCGGCGCGGCGCGGTGTAACAGACCGAATGCGTGGGCGTGGAGAGAAAGATTTTGGACCTGGAGAGACGACCGAAGCCACTTGAGAATTTCGGCGTGAAGCCAACCTGGCGGTATTTAAAACCCCGCTAATGCACTCACACACGCGCGCGCATATATATATCGCAAAATTGTTGGCGCGTTTACGTTTCTGGGGTTCGTTTGTTGCGCATCTTGGAAAAAAACCTAACTAATGAGAAACGAGCGCCGGCATACGAGCGAGAAACGTTCAAAAGATTTTCCGACACGCTCCGGTTTTAGACGATATTTACATGCGAGTTGCATCTCGAAATGATCAATTTCCCGAAATAATCCGGAGCAATTCCAATTCAACAGCGGTTTTACATTGAGATGCAACATTTTTTTTTTTTTTTTTGCAGATACACTTGTTCTATCGCGCAACTTTGTATGTTATTTCCAAATTACGCTCTTTTAATTGTTACTAACTAACTTACCTTTTAATGTAATAGCCCGCACAATCTTACAATTACTTCGATGTGCAGACACGTTGAAACAAAACCACCGTGATGTTTCGCATACAAACTGCGCACAGATAATCGGTTAACAATCTTAATTAAATAATTGATAAAAAAAAAAAAAAAAGAAAAAGGAAACGAGCGAAAAATATCATCAGAGCGCGTGGTGGTTTCAATTGACACATTAATTAGAGACAAGCGGCGCACGTGTCTCGTTTGCATATCGCTTTTATCGTCTCCGCATGTACTACCAAGGCCGGAAACACAACGAGAGAAGGTTACGAAGGGGTCGCTGGACCGACGGAAACTTATAGCGGAGAGAGCTGGGCTAGCAGGGGCTGAATGCTAAGCACGGCCAGTCGGTTACATTTGCTTACCGCCCGGCTTCTTAATGAAAACCAACGGCATGGAAACGTCAGGTTTGCTTTGCCTTAAAATTGGAGGCACGACCCGCTTAGCACGAGTATTCCCTACGCAAACGGAATGAGGCACAAATGCACGGCTAATTCGCTATGCCGTTTTACATCTTATACACGCGCGATTCAACTTTCGTGAAATATATAATAATAATACGTAAACGGAAATGTATATAATTAAAATCATTCTCTTTGTGTGTTAAAACTACGAACGGATGGAGTATTGGGAAGCGGGATTTAAATTCGAATAATATATTTAGCAGCTTTGTATCTTTCTGCTATAAAAATGCAATTCTGCTTTTACAACAAATTATTGCATTAGTATAAAATTGAAATTAACACAGCTTTTTTTTCTGAATCGTTTTTATGCTTAGGTATAATGTAATATCTCTTTTCTATGATATTAAAACATAGACGGAAGAAGGAAATTTAGTCGATCCTGACGAACGTTCGTACAAACAGGCCGTAATGATATAACTGCGAAAAGAAAGGGACGAGCAATAATAGCTCTTCACGATTGTCTACTCCATCGTGACTACTTATAAAGCGATAAAGCATCGTCTCACGAAAAGAACCGTCCGCTCGTTTACCTTTTAACGATCACGAGGAACGCGGACGCAATAACTCGACGGAAAAGTAATCGGAAGAGCCTCCGCGCTGCTCGTTACGTAGCGTCTACGCTTTTACACTCTCCGATACACTCTCGGCCTTAACTTTTTACTCTCTTCATCGGCCTTTACGGAAAATTAACGATGGCATGGCGGAGCGAGGCGCTCGATTAGAGACTGAATATTTATGTTCGCCTCATTTTCCTGCCCTTTATACGCCGCCCATTATTTTGCAAGAGAAAGTGCTTATCCGCGCCTGTCTTGGCAAAAATGCAATGTCTAATTATTTCCCCATTATATATATATATATATATTTTTTTTTTCCAACGCGTCTTGTCAAACTTTCATAATCAAACTTTTTCGAATAATCATTATTACGATAAGACTTAAAAGACTGTAGACTTAATAAAATTAATTAGAAGAAACAAATTTGAAATTTCTAATGTAATATAAAAAAATTGACTTGGTACGTTGCGCGCGCTTTACGAGTAATTTTCTACCCCGTACATGGGGTTGCCAGCGACCTCGGAATGGTACGCGATGACGTAAAATTCGACGCTCGCGCAGGTGCGTGTCGTACGCGTTATCGACCAGCGATAAACGCCAGACAATACATTGGAGGCGATGCGCAAATACGCGAGGAACGGGGGTAAGTCGCGCCCTGTCGCTTTCAGTTGCGTGGTCAAGATAAATAATATTCACGTCGATAGCGTTTGCAATGACAGTAGGCCTATTCTGTAACTCGTTAACGCTGGCTAACGACACTATCGTTACGCAGATACAACTCGTATATCGCAAAATAGCTGCGCTACGATAACGAGAGTGTCGTTATCTAGCGTTAACCGAATTACAGAACGTAAACCGATCTATCTGCACAACGAATCGCAATGCGATTCAAAGGAATGTGCGATTTAATCTTGAATCTGCATAAATTCTGCCGCAAAATTGACGATAAATTACTTTTGTCTCTAGATTGCATCAATAGATACCGATTTATATTTGTACTAAATAATATTTTAAAATGTTTTAAGTATGTGCCAATTACATATATTTCCGTTGTATCGAGAAATGGCAATAAATTTGATCTCCTTGAAGCCTCTTTTGCAAAACACTCGATTATCCGAGCACACAAGACGCAATTGTGCGGTGTTCTCGTGCCGATACAAGTGTATCCTTCGTGTACTGTGGATGCTCGCACCTTCGCTTGACCGGGGCGTTTCGCGGCGCGATTTCAGAGGCGATTAATATTATCGGGAGCTGCCGATGCGGTTGCCACTCCGTCACGGGCGAGGAGAAGAGAAAAGGAAACCGAAGCGGCCGCAACCGGCAACGAAACCAATAACTATTAATCGAAACGCCACCGCACATTCAGCAAAGTCGACGCGATTTCGAACGCGCCGCAGCCGTCGATTACATCCCTGCACCTCATCGAAACACGCGCGTATTTTAAACGGCGAACACACCACCCTTTAAACGCAAAGTCGTGTCTCGCTTTACGGCCCTTTTCGTAGCTGCTTCTCCCTTGCTCGTGTCGGTGTAATGGTGCGCGGTGTAACTTCGCGATGTATCTCCGCAAGAAAATAACATCTTCAACTCTTCAAGTTCCAAAATATTTCGTAATCCGTAAAACACGCGCGTGTATTCGCGCGAAAATTTTGTAAAATCAAAATATATCTATCTCGAATAATTAATTTACGTAAATTCTAAGAATTTACGCAAGTTAAAAATGACAAATTTAGGACACTCGTAAGATAAACATATTACATATTCAATCAGAAATAAGAAACTTCTCTCGCGCTTTTAGACGAGATGCTCGATTCAAGCATTATGTCTTTCGATTACGGCGCAGACAGTGTCCGATGCAGACAGTGAGGAATCAGGCCCGGGTTATCAAGTGAACGTAAGTAGATAATGTCATTGCGCCGGTTGCGCTCCACCTGCCATCCTTAAACTGCCACACGTAACTCGTGCGGTGACTCCCCTCGCTATCCTCTCCTTGACCAACGATCGCACGTACCGAGTGCGCGACCGGTCCGAAGATATACGACGAACGAATATCCGGAAGGGGCGGTCTGGAATTCTGGACTGTGTCCGAGCTATCGTGCTACGGTCGAAGTGAGGGTGGTCGAAGTGGGTTCCTGCCGCGCGCACAAATACACGCACGATGTATGCGAGGGAGCGCACGACCTAACAAACAATCGCTATCCCACAACATCGAGCGAGAAGTGAAAACGTAGCTCCGCAGATAGATCTATTTTCGTTCACGGAATTTTAAGAAACTTGTAAAAATTTTTTACACAATTTTGTTCGCGTGACTTGTCATTCTATAATGACACAGCTCTAATAGACATCATACTGATAATTAGTATATAAAAGAAAAGTTATATTATGAATTGTGTTCTTCACTACTGTTGTCGGTTTTTTTTACTTTACGGGCGCATCATGCATTTTGTTGACTCACCGTAGCTGCCATGAAGAAATCAGGGACGGCTTGGAGAGCAGCAGCTGTGGTTTCACTACACGATCCATAGCCAACTGCAGATGCTGCCTTCTGACATTCTGTAACAAAACATGAAGCAATAACTCTTCGCTGATGATACATTAATGTAAAATCGTGTGTAAAATACTTTTAGAACGCCTTTTTTTATTTTTTTTATCTCCGTCTGAAAATATCGCGAAATATCATGTTTTAAAAGAAATAAATGCTGAAAAAATTTGTACGTCGCAATTGTAACGTACCTACCGCGAATACGTATCGTATCACGATATATATACATGACAAATTGAGGAATTCAATTTTGCGCGTACATGCGTAATTCAATTTTGCTGCGTATTCGACGCAAAGAGACCGCAAGAGTGGCATTTCTCGGAGATAGCAATACACCGAAACGTAATTTCGCAAGACTGTGCGAATAAACGGCAATATAACGTAATAAAAAGACAGATGTTTTAAGTTTTTATAACTGCCTTTTACAAAAGCATGCGCGCTCGCGTGGATAAACAAATAAAATAAACGATATGTATGAAATGCACTAAAAGCGTCGTAACTAAAAGTGTACTTATAGGTTTACAATCTTTAAAATATCGGAAATCGATGATTTTTTGAAATTTCGGCTCATTCACAAAAAAACGCACGATTTACGACACTGGCGTGCCATTGCACGGGAATCAATTTCAGGAATTCAATGACAAACAAACGAGGATGTTTCTAACAAAAGAGAGATACGGCGCGGGAGGGAAGTTCCCATTGAAGAGTAATTGTAAACTAATTGGAAGTAAATTCGCCCGCGCGTAATTGCGCGTTTTAATTTGAAGTCACACGAAAGCACTTTCGCATCGATTTGGACGGACGCTCCGCGTCAGTGGTCCTCCATTTGCCGCGCGTGCTTTAAAAAGACTACTGCATCGCAGTAGATAGCTCTGTAATTAAAAGAATTACGTCTTCACCCCCGGCTGAGGCCAGCGCTCGAGTTTCGCTGTGACGAGAAAATAAGATCGCCGAAAAATTCTAGTTCGTTCTTTTCCGTAGCATAACTCGGGCGGGAAATTTTATTAGAAATTCCCGTATGATGTATTGACGCGTTTAACGGACTAATATTAAACGGCAAAGTTGCAGCATTACATGAAAAGCTATATAATATATTTAAACTACGATGTATGAAACTTTTGTTTATCTAATAATTTTTCGAAATACTTTTATTACAATAAAGATTATAATTGCTAAAATAATAACGCTTATGATTTGCGCTGAAAATGTAAAATATTGCATATTACAGATTAAATATCGATTACACAATTGGCACATTATATATTTATATACGTAATTGCAACAAAAGTATTTTAAATAATTTAATGAGAATGATCAATTATTATTTCCAAACACCATTTTCCGCGAAGCGCATAATATTATAAAACACAATATTTTCCAAAAGTGATTATATGATGTATAAATATTATACACATATATGTGTATCGCTAATTTATAGAATACCGTTAAATAAATTCCTTACTTAACAGTAACTTTGATAATAACTTTACTAATTTTTTTTTTTTTTTTTTTGTTTTTTATTGCGTCCGCGCGATGAAAAGCGGTTTTGCAAAAGGATTCGTATATTTTGTATAGAAAGCTCAGGATATCGCAAAAAGAAAAACGATCGGCACGAACCAATCCAATCAGAGACGACATTGTGCGGTCCGCTCCGCTCTCCTCGCATTCGCGCCACCGAACTCGGTTTGCTGCGCCCGCTACACCCCAGCAAATTAACCGAAGTTTCACGCGCCCCCGCCAAAACTTGATATCCCTGGCACGGCCAATCAAACTTCGAGTTTCGGTAATCCCCGGGCCAAATACTCCCGTTTACACGTTACAGGTTATGGTATAAGACGGCCCGTTTCCTCGAGTTTCGCTGCCGCTAATACCCGGAGTTTCCACCCACAAGTTGTCATCCGGTGGCGGCAATCGGCTATATAGAGAAAAGCAAGACTGCGATTTTCTTCTTCCGGAGGAAAAAGGACATTATGCACGTTCTATTATCGTAGCGTATTGTTGACTTTCGTACGAATCGCGTTTGCCAACTCGCTTATGTGCACGAGAGTTTCTTATTACGGTAACATGTAGAATCTACCGTTCGTTAGTCGAGTTAATTAACGAGAAATGTGCAAACAAAAGAAAGTTAAAGGGAAGAGAGAGAGAGAGAGAGAGAGAGAAAGCAAAGGGAAAGAGAAGAGCAGCAATCTCTATAAAAGTACACGTAGAAGGAAAGCGTGAACCGAGAGTTCCACTAAATGGAATTACTTAAAGCAAACTGGCGTTACTTTTTCAGTACTACTATCCGATCGGTTACTTCTCTTGTTACGAAGTCGCGCAATGACCACCGGACTCACGGCTACATTCGATTCCGAGGAAAAGCATAGATGTGTGTTCCATTCTCGCTCTTATCGTAGGTATGTTCTATCAACGTCTCTCTCTCTCTCTCTCTCTCTCTCTCTCTCTCTCTTTCCGTCGCGCAGTTCCATCCGAACACGGTCACATGCATATGCAAATTTATTCTACCGGTGCATTAGTGCGCGCGACTGTATAGGCGGCTGCTCCGTATGCATGTGTGACGCGCTCAGCTTCAGCTCCGTGTGCGTCGACTCGTCGTCCAAGCTGATCGCGACGGAGAGGGTCATAAATTAAATGATGTAAATGCTCTGTCCACCCTCTGTCGCAGCGAGCGGAGACGACACAGAGCGCCACCCTCTCGAACTCGCCACTACCCGGGTCGCCAACCCTGATCCCGACGGTCGTCGCCATACTCCTCGCCTTAGGAAAAGGGATTTCATCGAGTGATTATAATTATCAGGATGTACCGCGCTCTCGTTCCTGTATTTTTATCTTCCGCGCGAAATGAGAGTGAGCGGACAGGCAGTGGCGGGAAAACGAGTGCGCTATTTGTTAGCGAAATATGATGGATACGCCGAGCTTATCGCGATTCGCGCGATTTGAAAAGATCATTATCTCAGCCGTCCGAAACTTTATTCCATACAGTAGCAAAGTATTTAATTATTTTGGAATTAATCTTCAGTAACAAGAAAAAAATTCATGTATAGAATGTAACATCGTTGTTCTATTGTTGTTTTCTCATTATTCTCATTTATTTTCTTCTGTAGAGAAAATTTTTTCATTTTCTTTTTTCTATTCGCTCGCGTTTCACGGGATATGTGCACATTTTGAGAAGAAATCGGCACTTAACGGGGTTGCCCGAAACCTACGTTATCTATTTATTACCTCTCAATATCTGGTTCGCCGATATTTATCTCCTTTCTTCTCCATCTTCGAGCGTGTAGCGCGAAAAAATAAATGCCCGACAGATTCCGGCCGAGCGATCGATAAGCTCTGACCTGATTTCGCCGATGTTAACTTGGCGCGGGCGAAAGCATGGAAATCCTTCCCGGAGGCCTTCGATCGGAGATGGGAAGGATCGGCGGGATCGCTAAGCTCGCTCTCTCTCTCTCTCTCTCTCTCTCTCTCTCTCAATCGGATTCGAATTTGATAGTATTTGAACAGCCAGCGTCGCTCTCGTAAATTCGACGCGCAGTTTGTGCATTTTTCTCACCTTTTTATGCCACTCTTGTGGTTCCCTTCTTCCACACGGTTCGATATTTGGCTCGACGCAGATAACTGTTATCGCGACTGTTGTCGTTTTCTAAACAAACAAACTGTGTTTGCAATGAACCGGCACAAATTTCGAATTCTTTCAAAGTCTCTCGAGTATTCACACAGATACCGATACGAACGAGCTGATCATCAATCAATGACGCTATTGTGTAAGCTCATAAAAACATTCTTGCGAAATTGTTCTATTTGGTAAAAAACAATTCATAACAATTCGCACGATATATGTATATTAATTATATAATATGCAAGACATGATTTATTCGCGTCCGTAAAATTTACAAAGTTGTTCTCCGTTTCGTTCTCATTTCGTTCTTATTTATCCAATACGACGCGCTGCGCTCGGAGCTTTATATCGAATTCATGCGATATACGCGCATCCGCGATGTTCGTAACCGAGCGCGCCTCAACTCTCAACGTAAAGCCGATGAAAATGCATTGGCCGTAAATAACGTCGGTCGGGTTTCGAAGGCGCGCACCCGCGCTTACAAGGAGATAAAATCAACTTGACCCCGTTTCCATCCCCCAACCGCGTTTTCAGCTTCTTGCGCTTCGCGTTGTCCTCGCGCGGGCTCGATCGGCGATGAGGCGAAAACATCTACGTTTCGATCAAAAAATGCGGAAATCGTCAAGAAGAAGTCGCTCTTACAAAAAGAGCGAACGTCCTAACAAAAAGATTTGCAATCGCAATGTTTCTCACTTGGCTGATTGTGGAAATGTTTTCATGTATGTGAATTAATTATATTGAAATATTTTTGTTCGCGCGCGCGCGTGCGACATTTATTTAATTAATACTCAATCTAATTCCGCCCGATTGCGTCAACTGCCTGGCACGATTAACCGCATGGATTGATTCGAACGGTAGTCGAGTGAAAAATTCTGATACAGCGGTGTTTATGCAATCCCGGATTACACGCTTAATATGCAAAATGTATATGTACGCATGTACGACGCATCGTAATTATAATGATCAACATGTTGTGTTTTCCATATCAATACCATATGATATAATTATATACAACACACGTATCTTCTGCATATGCAGAAAAGCTAATATTTGTGTGATCCAACCTGTCTCATATTTTGAAAATTATGTTTGATTGACGTAACTTTTTCTTCGTTTTGATTGACAAAATCTTTACCTCGCAATTGATTAATTACGCCTTGCAAAATCAAAACAAATACACTCACCGTCATCCAAATTTAGAACTGCTTTCATTTTTTTATCTCAAATATATTGTATACATACAGTTTTAATAATTACATATAAAATTGTGTCATCGCGATAATAATAATTAATTTAATTGTAGATAAATCTCTCTCAAGCGTGTTAATGACATCGTAATACAAAATTTTCGTATACATCCAGTAAATCCAGTGACCCAACTTTGTCAGTCAAGTAGTTATACAAGAGAGTTTTGTGAAATTGCTTTACTGCGGCTTCTACACAACTTCACATGCCTGTCGTATCCGCTTTCGAAAATTTTGATGGAGATTTTAATCGAGTAAAAGGAAGTAAGAGGCGAATGTATGTAGAAACAAAGCGGATGCTTTTACAGCGGAAAGCGTTGAATATTCAAAATGACGAACCGGTGAGAACCGTTTGTCATTCCGATTCTCACAACGAGATGCTCTGGCGCACGAGGGTTTTTCTTTTTCCAAAGAGAGAAATGAACATCGACGTTGCTGAATCAACGCACTCGTAGTCTGATTGCGTCGAATTTAATTTTATTCCAACTTTAATTTTCAAATCTCTCTCTTTTCTCTCTCTCTTCTTATCTGTGATTTCTTTAAGAAAACACAGAGTACTTGTTGTAACGGTTTAACCTAATTGGTATTGTGTATATTTTCTTTCGTACGTATCAGTGCAAAATCGGGATACAATAGATACATACGAGACGGAAGTTTAATTTAACTACGGGGGAGCCCCGAGACTAAGGTCTCGTCTACGAATGTTTTGTATATGTAAGGCAGAATCGGGACAGTTAAATTAAACTTACACAAGTAACGGTATTATCTCACTTGCAGTTACCCTCCTTCCCCCCCTTTCCCCCTTACAAAAGCAGTTCTTGCATTTACATGACCGACCAACGGGGATCTCGTCCGTTAGAAATCCAAAATGGCTTTCTCTAGTATATTCCCTAACTGCCGCGTTAACGGGATACGGGTCAAAATTAAGTTTCGCAGTGCGACGACGTTAATTCGTCGAGACATTACAGGATAAGTTAACAGGCTTTTACACTGATAATATAGTTACACTTCGTTAAGGGAAATTCAATCACAGGATATACGAAATATTTAAACCGATAATCTCTCGTTCGACGTTCGCCTTGCCTGCGCCTGCAGCCATATCATAATATCAACCACGTCGATATGAGCGCACTTGAAAAGCGACGAGAAATACTGTTTACGAAATGTGCGTCAGCAAAGTAACAGATTGAAAAAAAAAAAAAAATGTCAGTCTCGCGCAATCTCGTTAGAAGACTTTTTTGTCATTTGAGTTTAATACGCGGAAAATTGAAAAGCTTCAGATCAAAATCGCATTATTATTGACTTATTGCATTGTCTTTTCAATTGTATTTGTCACGACAAAATTGCTTACAACACAATTAAACGTTGATTATTGATGCGCTGATGCGTGAATTTTTATCTCGATCTTCATCGTGAAATTATATAAACAAAAGTTTGGAAAAACTTAGTTAAAAAAATCTACACGGAAAAAAAAAAATTCGCTAGAATAGCAAAAAATTAGTTACTATATGGCCAGCAAAAAGACATTTGTTGAGATTATTGACATTTTTGTTTCGC
>QVOB01021187.1:0-27827 GCA_014839585.1 Pseudomyrmex concolor | reverse complement strand
GATATTTTAAACCGCAGTCGGATACTCGCATTCCGAGTTTTATCCTGCGCTCCTGATCGTCCGACGTTGAAAATTCGGATTGCCAGACACGTAGGCTATTGATTGGCAGACACGACGACGGTGCGGCGATATTTCGCGTGCGGGAGAAAGAGCTGGAGAGAGAGAGAGAGAGAGAGAGAGAGAGAGAGAGAGAGAGAGAACGTACGCGAGGAAGAGGAGGACGAGGTCTCGATTTGACCCTCGTATGATAATACGACGGCAGGTAATTTCCGGATCCCGATACACACGAGCGGAGTAATGGGAAAAACGGGGTAACCCTTCTGTCATATCCGTTATGGATTCATTCGATTCGACCCTTGTTTGCCGCGCGTATATCGGCGCCGCGCACTTGGTCCGCGATCGAGAGCGTTTTACGCGTTCACGGATGTTAACTCAACGAGTGGCTGGAGTATAACGCGTGTTCGCGACGGCCCGATGGGACTTCCCGGTCGATTGCCAAAAGCTTAATATGCTCTCCATATAAATAATAATATACATATTTTATATATACACGCACACACATATATATATATATATATATAAGATGTTATTTATACATTTGTGATTTCGCGGGATTCGTGGAATGGAAATTTTTACAAGCAGCATTTTTTTTTTTAATGTCATACAAAAAACTTCCCTACATTAAAATGTGCGGGTAATATTCTCCGCGAGATAAGTTTCTAGCATTTACGGTGACGAGAGGAGGAAAACGTTACTCGAAATTAATACGACATTCTTCGGAGGAACTAACGCTGGAAGTATTTCGCGCCGCAAAAACATCAAACGGCGCCGGCTAAGCTAAGCTCGGTGAAATTAACGCTCGCTACAGAGACGCACACACTCGCTCGCTTCTCATACGGAATGGCTGGCGAGTAATTTTTTTAACGCTATATTCCGTGAAAAACTCTGTGACGTCGTGCGGAAATTTCAAAAGCCACGCGCGACACGCGCGCGTGCGTTTGCTAGACCGCCGCATGACGACGAGTGCGTTTGTTGCGGTCCAATGAAAATCGCGTCGCATGGCAAATTCAAAACACACATCCTTCGCTATATTCGGTCCGATGTTATCGAGGAAAACACCGGGGGGGAGTCTTCTGCGGCAAAAAAAAAAAAAAAAAAAAAAAAAAGAGATCGTGAACACGAAACAGAAACACACGCACACAGATAAGAGGAAAACGGCAGACGGTCGACAGCCGCGGGTTACGAAGGGGCAGAAAAAAAGAAGGGAGAGTTGTGCCGCGATAAAAAGGGGGGAAATACACGAGAATCACACGAGGACGGGCTTCCACGCGCGCACGCAGGAGGGTGAAAAGAAGAGAGTCAGAGAGACAAAGAAAGAGAAAGAGAGAGATCTCGGAGGAAAAGAGAAGGCGCGACAAGGAGAGAAGAACACCGGCTTCAAAGAAGATAACGATCTTTGCTTACGTTAATTACCGTCTGACAAGGATGAACGACCGCCTACGGTATTTTCGCCTGCCGGTAGATTCCCATCAAATTGATTGTCTCGAGGAGGCAAGAGGGGAGGAAGATGAGGAGGCCGTGACTTCGGGCGATCACGGGTCGCGCGTATCCGTCGGCCGAGCGTTCAGGCTCTGATAAATCATCTCTGATAAGTGTACGTATTCATCCGCAACCGCGAGAGAACAACATTGCGAAGAGGCAAAATAGAGATAGAGAGAGAGAGAGAGAGAGAGAGAGAACGAGCGTAATTGCAAAGTGTACTACCGTGGGGTAATAGTAAAATAGGACGATAAATCAGGAGGAGTGATCGTCTTGGGAGCAGCTAAGACCGGACCGGATATCTCGCGCTTGCGCGTCCCGGCCGATAGATCGCTTCTGCTGAAGTTTCGAGAGATGGATGTAAGATAAGTCGGTCGAGTGGCTGGAAGCGTCTCCCAATCGCTCTCTCGAAAATGGCGCGGTAAAGTCGAGTAGGATGGCAGCGAACGACGCTGCAAATATTAGATGGAAATTTCTCTCTACAATGTGTATATATCGGGAGAGCGCGAGAGACGTTTTGACGATATTTATTATGCCGCACACAGAAAGGAAAAATCAATTAATCCGATCTTTTATTACTCGACGTCGCATTAAAAAATTAGATCGCTCCGAATTAATAGTAATAAATCGCCATCTCGCACATAAAGCTTTTTGACGAAATATTAAATAATAAAAGATAGCTCCCGTGACGAAGGAGCCTTAATAGCGGATGAATATTCTACATAGTTGAATATATGACAAGAGACTGTTCCGGACAGCATTGGGAAGGACCGATAGAGTTCACGAAACGCTGGGATAAAATGGCTTGCTTGAAAAAAAAAGAGAAAAAAACGAAATTGGGTCGATCGAGCGATCGAGGCATTGACTTTCGTAAATAATAGCCGCGCAAAGTTTCAGTCTTAATAAGCGAATAGTCGCGAAATAGTTCGGTAAATACGCGGCGGAGGATGGGAGAGAGAGAGGAGGGTAGTTCGCGTCAATAATTAAATGTGAAACTTATAATTGTCGTCACAGGCCGGTTTTGTTCCTTTAAACTGCAGCAGCAACCTCCGCGCGGAAGCCCCGCCGGATTGTAATAAATTTTTAATGGGGCACTTCGCGCGATACCGTAAACGAATGACGAAGGAGATGGCGGCTCGGAACGCCTCGTAAGAATGAGAGAATATCATTACGCGAACAATTTCTCCGACTGTGGCAACACAGCAGCGGCACTCGTGAAGTATTTACTGCGATGCGCCGCGCGGCCACGAGCGCGGAAATACATACGGGGGAGAGTGTTGTACGCGGGTAGTAACCTGTTACAAGCTCGTAGCGAATACAATAACGAGGAAACGCTTAGCCGCGAAATAAAGACGCTCGGTGTTACTACAAATTTATCCGAAGCGAAGTTGCTCGCGCGCGCGCGCATCGAGAAAAGAAACATCGCAGTTACGACGTTTACAATGCCAATGTACAGCAGCACAACACGCCTGGTTTTTACCAAGCCATTTCTATGCAGCATTCGTATTTTAAAAGTGAGAAGAGACCGTACAATTGCTCCTTCCTATAATTAAAGAAAATAAGAAAAGCCCGTGCGCGCACCAACCGCTCTCTTTCTCTGAAAAATTTCTTCGTATCAAGAATACGAGGAAATATCCTTTTTTCTTTCCTTTGTAAAAATAAAATTAATAACTTCTGTAACTGGATTTCCAAAATTCTGGAATATTATTTTCAAAGCGACGGAGCTAACTAGACGGACGAATTATTAAATTGACGCGAAACTAATTGCGATTTTTGTTGTTTAACTAAATAAAACCAAAATAAATGTAATGTGTCTTCGTGAATTAATTAATCAAATAGCGTAACACATTGTGATATTGATGTATGACAATTAAGGATTCCTCCCCCCCCCCCAAAAAAAAAGAACCCGCGCTAGAAATATTATCCATAAAAAATTACAACTGTGAAATTACTTCCAAGTGTACAAGCAAAGAGGAATGAATCGAACGCGTCTACTTATTTACGAGCGCGTTTAGATGCTTTCCACTTTATCGGCAAATCATCTTATACCCGGCAGTTCCACGATGTAACGCAGGTGTGTAACGCTCTGTAATGATCGACACCATTTCTATTTCACCGCCGCGTTTCCTCTTTCTTGTCTCTCGCTGTGCGGCGGCGGAGTTTCCTCAATCTTGCTTTTGCGATGATTGTGCGATATTCTCGCGCAAATATGTCGCGCAAAACTTTTCTCGCAACGTTCGCGAGCTCTTCTCTCCCATCGTTACGCATTTAGCAAGTAAAGTGAGATAAACTCTCGACTGAGTACAAGCTACACGCGGTTATTAACCGTTACAATCGCAATTTTTGGATTAAATTTAATTTATAATACTCCGGAGAACGTGCGAGTAGTGGATTACGTTAGACGCGGTGGTGAATAGAAATGAGAATACTTTGTCTCCGCAGATTCTAGGAGAGAGAGAGAGATGTCGTCTCTCAAGATTCTCCCGACATCCGCGGGTCTACAAATATGTCGCGTTAACTTCTCTCCAGCCACGTTCTACTTGGCGGTCTTTGTCTCTGTCTGCGCGCGTTTTGTGTGGCAGGGAGCTGTAGAAGCGAACAAAGGAACAAAACCGTAAAACCCCATGCACGAACGGGCGGCCTCGTTGCAGCGCTCTCGCAATCTATGTCGGATCTTGAAAGGAGGGAGCGCACAACCGAGAGAGAAAGAGGAGAGCCGGAAGTGACGTCAGAGATCGGCGCAGCCGACGGCTGCTAGTTCAGAAAACGGACTCTCAGGCCGCTTCAAAACACGCAATCGGATTCAGAACGAAAATACGGCGCGAGTAAATCTGAAGGGAAAAGTGCCGATGTCTATCGTTTGACGTTTCCGGGTCGACGTCGGTGACGTCACGAACATTTGATCGCGCGAATACGAGAGAGCAAGAAGAACTCCATCCGGATCTGGATGGAATATTTCCCATCGTATAGAATATTGATAAGTTTGATGTAAAAATTTCAAACGATATGTGAATATTATTCGTGAGAGTAATAAGTAGCGCGTATGTTTGTATTATCTTCTATTTTCTTTCTATTATTATTCTATTAGTTCTTTCTTTATACACGTCTCCGTCCTCCTTGTGTTAGCGCGAGCTAACAAGAAGACTGCTACTTTGTAACACGCTGAGAAATATCTTTTCGCTCGTTTTGTCTCATTTAATTCAGTTTATGAATTCTATAATTCGGGGACGAGACAACGTCGAGATAGAACTCTCTCGTTAAATTATATGAAGCACGACGGAGCTTCGACTTAAATGAAATAATTCGGCAAAATAACTTGCGTTGTGTGCCATTGTCTCAATGATTAATAAACATTATTTTTGAAATACACGAGTATATGAATGATAAAAATCGTGTTTGTCGAGAGCGCAAAAACCAACGCGGCACATAATAATTCAGTCATCTGTATGATCTCTATTATCGGGCTGTGGAAATCGAAGTAACGTGATATTCGCTCTTGTAAATTACAAAAATTACGCTCGTCAAACGAGTAATCACGACAATCGGGACATCGGAGCGAGCCTAATTACCGGTGCAAGGCGGAAGATATTAGGAACGCGTAATTACGCGCGCGCATGATAACCCCCTCTCAACTCTCTCTCTCTCTCTCTCTGCGCAACGCGCGGCCGCATTATCTCGGCGGCGTGATTAATAGACACGAGCGGTCGCGATAAGCGCTCGTGTAACGACATTCTTTCAATTTCGAGTCAATTACCTGGTCTCGGCGCGAAACGGCCGCGCGCAATCTCGGGGAAAAACCATTTACATCGTAAAATGCCGACTTTTATCGGCGTGGCGTGCATCTCTCGCCCGAGATGCACTATAATCAGAGACCTGTACCCCGATCCTCCCTCGAGGGTTAAGTGTAACGCGACTCGACGTTCTATGTGTGTGCTTTTTCTTCCATAAACAACCTAATGTCTACGAGAAGGAAGCGCGGAACACAATTCGCGTTTACACAATCCCTCTCTCGCTATTGGGAAACGGGAGGCGAAAAAAGGAAAAAAAAAAAAGAAATCACGCTCGCGAAAAAAGAACCGGGGATCGATGAAAATTGTAACCTGGAATTCGTGCATCGCGCTCGAACCGCGATAATTTTGCGATGCACACAGATAGAAATCATAATATTTCGAATTAAAACGATATCAATACGCGACAATTAACGTTGTAACGTCGACTCTAAATTGTTAAATTATATGACAATTGGCGGAAATATGTTGTAACACGGCGCGATAACAATTTTGTTTGTATATTCGGTCGAGTTTTAGATTAAACCAAATTGACGAATATATTTTTGATGGGGAAAAAAATTGTATCACAACACAAAATTTATTGTCAATAAAAAACGCAATTTTTTCATCAGAGCAATAAAACATTAGCGAACGAAAGTTCGTGGATAAATAAGCGTGTTTTTAAAAAATTAGCCCGATAAGCAAATTACAATCCGGGAATGCTTTTCGGGATTAATTAATTTCATAACGCCGACTTCTTCCACGTTCTTAATCGTCTTAATTTCAACTCCCTCCCTCGATATCTAGGCGAGTCGTGTGGAAAAGTACGATAGTTGCGGGACACTGTGTATATTATAAAGCCGGTTCACGAACACACCTGTATACACGCGTCGCCAACGACCGGCCGCGCGCTTCCGTCACGCGCGTGTAGCACGTTTCCAGAGGGGCTTGATGGTGCCAGCTCCGCCTGGCGAAGGTATCGCGATGATAATCGCGCGCCCGGGCAAGTCCGGGGAGCGGACGATAAAATCCACCCTTCTAATGCATGGTCGGGCGGTTATCCGTGCGCTCGGAATTACCGGAGAGCACGCACTGACAGTAACACTGTCGCATGCGCGCGCGCGCGCGCGTGCACGGAAAGCACGCGGAATTTAATAACCAGACACCACTTCGGCCGAACGAGAGACTGTGAGAGTCCCGCGGCTCGTATTAATTGCGATTAGAGAGACGCGCGACACGTAATTCGAAGAAAGTAATAACCTAAAGAGCGTTCTCGCGCGCGCACACGCACAGGCATCCAGCGGCAAATCTAGCGCGGGAGTGTCTCACGGGAGTCACGTGAGGATTATTATCACGCTGATAATTCTCTGAACGTTGGAACGCGGAGAGATCGATGCCGCGATGACACATTCGGATTTACGACGATAGGACCTTATATTGATTGTGAGTCAGAGAGCTGTAATCAACGAGGTGCGTGACTTCTCGTTTTGTGTAAATAACGCGTTTCAGACAACATCATGTTCTCAACATATTAATTTCTTTGTTTCTCTTTCTCTCTTAAAATGTAGACGAGGTAATGAATTTCTTGGAAATTTTCCAATCCCGCTGAGAGAAACAGGTGCTGCAATTTTTTTTTCTCCGAAGTAAAAACGACGTCAAAACGCGAGAGACCAATAGACGTGAAGAGGTAGAAATGAAATGGATGCGAATTAAAATTACATTTCAGATATCTTGCACGCATTTAACAGAGAACAAAACCGGGGAATAACGCCGCGCTGCCGAAATTATTGCAATATTACAGAAACAGATAATTATGAACGAATTAAATAAATGAAATATGTGTGTGTGTGACAACATCTGTGTGCGCGATAAAATTCAAATAACTTAACTGCATAATAAACCGATAATCAATAAGAGCGATGAAATGTGTCTACTGCGAGGCGTAAATAGCAAATATTTCAATGCGGAATCGATATTCATCTTCTTCCGTTCGTTCGCGTTTTCAGTGAGAAAGGATCTAAAATCAGCACGACGCGGCGTTATTTGTGTCGCGCGACATTTATTTTTCTCTTCTTTTGAAAAAGAAGAACAGATATCGTAGAGCAGATATCAACGACGGATATACTGTCATTTATACGGTGTGTGTTAGAAGGTATATCGAGTTTAAACTTCAGTGGTTACACTCCGCTACCGACCCGATATGGCACATGGGTCCATTTAGTGCGCGGTCCAACTTTGTTAAATACTGTTCCATTAAATTGTGAATAACATTATGATACGAAGTGGAATATCCCAACTTCTACTTCTGCAGAAAGTTGTTCCAAATGCATCTCTCTTTACGGAAATCTTTTAAGATTGCATACGCGCGCGCGCATATAAAAAGTCGACAGTAACATAATTTTTTTGATCTGTTCGTCACGTACCCGCTGTCCGTAATAACGATTCGCCCGTTCATAAATCCGACTGCGACTATTACTAGCGGCTAATCATGTTACCAACAACAAGCAATTTTATAGCTCCCCTTTCCTCTCTTCCCCCTCCCCGCGTATCGCGTCGCGAACAAATAACCATGGAAGAACGCGCGATAATTGGAGCGGTATAGTCGCGTCGGTCAACTCGCGTCATAACAAATTCATATCGCGTTTCCGCTAGAATGACGGAGTAAGTTGCGGGGGAAGATACGCGCGATTTATACGCGAAGTATCCGCGAAATTATTAATGCACATCGCGCTACACCGTCGATAGCGAAAAAGAAGAGAGAAAAAGAAAGAGAGAGAGAGCGAAGCACTCTTTTTATATCGAGCGGTTTATTCAGGTAAATACCCCTACGGCGAGTTCTCTACGGGAGAAAAGAGATGGAGACCCGGGGTCGAAGAAGAGAACCGTGCTTTCAGACCATCGACGCAGAGATCGAGTCCTTGCCTGCGAGCTTTCGATAAGACGCCGGAGGACGCGCGTCTCCGTGGCCAAAAGGGGGGCGTATTTTCTTTTCCGCCCTCTGCGTTTCGTCCCCTCGTAAGAGAAGAGCGACGCTTTGTATCTCATCCCTCGAATATCTAACCGAGTTAGATGTTCGAAAAAATTAACCTACAGTCATTGCAAAGTACACAAATACATTTTCACTTAATGTATGAATTTTGCAAGTTGCTCGACTATGCTATTGTAGTCGAAGCGGGGCCTTCCCTTCGTCGTAACATTGATTTCGAAGGAATTTCACCGGGGGTAGTAATATCGATCGGTCGTAACGGCGCCATCTTTCATTCACGAGGAACCGACCAAAAGTCAATACACACGCTGTCGCCGATATGAGAGGGCTCACAACCGCTCGCCGGGAAAATCACATTAGCGATGTTTCGGTAATCGCTTTTATATCCGGCGCGCCGTGATTGACGGCGTCGACGAAATCGGCTTTCACGCCGTGTCGTATCACCGCGGGGATCCGTTCTCCCGGAGGAAAAATCTGTAAGCGGCCAACGCGATCGTCATTGTGCGGACAATGCCCGGTCGGATGCCTTGTTCGTCGTATCGTTTAACCGGGGAGAATTACAAGACAATCGCGATCGCGCACGCGTTCTCGATAGATCGGCGATGTGTGTGCATTTTCGAATAGAGTTTTCAACGTCGAAACAACGTGTTTGACGTGTGTTTTAACTATGGATGAATAATGTTTCGAACACAAATTTTAGTGCACTGTCAACCGACAGCCGCTAGTTGCAATCCCATCTGCGGCCGTCCTAAATTAACGCGCTTTGGGATTATTTTGGGAAATATTTCGTGACGTTCTCGAGCACAAATCACATGAGCGCGAACTTTATTAAAAGATATAACATTTCCCATATATGTGCACGTCACTTCGTTTTATTACGTAAACGTGTGTATTGTGTAATAAAATTTTATGTATTATTTACGTATGTGGGAACCGCCAACATTATGCGTTAATCAATTCCAATTCCGGTCGCCGCGTGTGTTGCAAAACACCTTTCTGTATTCATGCGCGCGAAAACCGCGCGCGTTTTTCACGATTTTTCCGCGCGAAGATTCTCTCGTTTATCCTACTTTTCTCCGGATTCTCCATCCGTCTGTTTGCAATATGATCTCTGGTATATATACAATTCGCAGTCGTCGCGCGACGCGCGTAATTGAACGCGCGACTGACGCGCGCGCGAAAAAGAGAGCCGCGCGAAAATCACGTTACCGAAGTTTCAACAATCGAAGTTTTTGTTCCGCTTCTCGTGATTGACGGGCACCGATGCAATCAGCATCACACACACACAGAGACAGACCGTGTTCGAGCGATCGTGATTAAACGTCACGGTTACGCGGCTCTCGCGCGGTTACAGACAAATGGTTCCGTTTAGATCGCGTGGAGATGCGAGAAAAAAGTTTCCCTCCCGAGATCTATATCAACAAGAATCTCGAAACACATTTAATCTGTGACATCGATGACAGTCGAAATTCAATTTATTAATTTTCTTTGTAACTTTAAAATCATCCGTTGCGTTAATTAACCCCGTGCTTCTGGTCTCGTCTTTTGTCCGATCGAGAGAACGCGTTAATGATCCGCACCCCCATTATACAGAAATATGAAATGAACTTTATCGAAGTTAATTTAGCGGGCAAAACGGCTCGATCGGCCGCCGTACGTCGAGTGAAAAATAATAACGTTGCGTAAAGATTATCGAGTAAAACCGTGAATATAGAAATTATATATATTTTTTTCTTTTTTTTTAACACTGAAACAACGGTCCGTTTAATGATCACGATGGTACAGTTAATAACAATCACCTGCAATGACAATGGAAAAGCTCGATATTTCGAGAAACATATGTGTGTGTATGTGTGAGAGAGAGAGAGAGAGAGAGAGAGAGAGAGAGAGAGAAAGGCAATATAACTTGCGCGCAGAATCTTCATGGACAATAGAAAATATCCGCGGGACACAGGAGCGGTGGCGCGCGCCTTATCGACCCTCTGTCTTCTTGTCGCATCGCCTGCCATTGACACGCGGCCGAACTGCAAGTAACGTGCATATCGCGGGACCGCCGTATGGCGACGGAAGGAAATCACATTAGTGAAGTTTCGGTAATCCCTTTTATGTCCGTTGACCGTGATTGACGCTGTCGGCGATCGACCTTTTTCGTGTCACTGGCGTTTGTATGTGTGTGAATAGCTGGCAATGTGCGCGCTCTCTCTCTCTCTCTTTCTCTTTCTCTATCTATCTATCTATCTTTCCGGATCGAGGAAAAAAAATTAGACAGCGGACAACCGGTTGACTGGTTTTCCGACGTACTCGCTCGTTAATTCATTCGTTCGCGGTGAAACGGCACAGAGGCAAAACAAACGCGATTAAAGCGCCGTTGAATTCATATTTGGCTACAAATAACAAACGTGCATCGGACACCTATCTATCCCCCGCGCAAGTATATCAAGCGAAACTACTGGTCATTATATCCGGCGATATAACTCGCCGCCGCTACCTAAATTAATATTTCGAAACGTCGGTGATATCCGAAAACAGAGAAAACTCTGTTGAAGCGCGGAACACGTTCATTTCGCGAACTTAAAAAAAAAAAAAAAAAAAAAACTCAGAAAAAACGATATCAAAAACCACACGCCATCCGTTTAGACGTAAGTTGAAGAAGCTAAAGATTCTGCATACACGACTGTATGCAGATTCGCAGCCGACTTTTTTTTATTATTGCAAAATATTTCTAATAATTTACGACGACTCGACTAGGTTACGACTGAATCGACAAAATTTGCGTTATCGGAGAGTATCCAATTTATCATGATTAAACCCGATGTGGAATCGAGGACCGAGCATGCGTAACGTATTCGCGCGCTGGGTACTTAAAGGTTAACGAGGTAGTGTATCCACTTTATTTTTCCACTTCCCTTTACACGTATCCGTTGTACCACCCGGCGGCCATTGCACGAGAGCAGCCGGACCTCGTGTGTGCAATGCTAGCCGGGCGGGTCGACGTGCCTCGAAATCAAAGACTGGAAAAACACGTCAGCAAACTTTCGATAATCGCTTTTACGCGTCGACGGAAGAAATCGCTCGGTCGATGACCATGACAACGAGACAATAGCGACGATTTGATCGAAAACGATCACGATATCGCCGCGTAGAGATAAGGTAGGTAAGGTAACGGTCTTTCGCGGATGGATAACTGGCCGGATACCGAGAAATCGCTACCCTTAACACGAAGAGCGGCCGTTATCGAGCGCAACGTTCCTTATTACGTTCGGATCGGCGAAACACGATCGTCGCCTTTTATGTTGATTCGAAACGTAAAGTTTAACGCGCGCGAATGCGCACCGCGCGAAATGCAACGGCGTGGCGATTCAATTGCGTGAATAATGCAGAGAGAGAGAGAGAGAGAGACGAGGCGCTAATCCTTCTCTGTTTTTCGAGGCGAATATAATCGTCGCTGAACGTTCAGCACACCAGACTGTCGAGTACGCGCGCGCAGTCGTATCCGCTTTTGCCGGGTGCGGCGCAACCAAGAAATAATTAAATGCAACTTATTTTGGTCTTTACGAGCGCGTCTTATCGCGTATCAATTTTTCAGAACGTGTTCCGGCCTATTTTGTCTTTTGCGCTGCTTATTTGTTGCTTATTACAAAACATCGGTTTATGTGCTACGGATACATGGTTTTTCTCTTAATCCTGCTATTAAAGTTGACGTTAATTTTCCCTTTACAAAACTGTCGAGGCGCAATACGGTTTTCATTTGCACACGCGATTAAAAATAACTAGCTTATGTTCGCGAAGATTACCTTTCGACAAGTTGTCTATAACAAACTTTAACTCTGTATATGGAGAAAAACCAGATTTCCTAGAATAGCAAGAACTTAGTTACTATAGCAAGAAAAGTTTGCCAAGCCTATTGAGATTTTTGTTTTGCCAACGAAACGTTTTATTGACGAAACAAAACCTTTAGTGAACAATTTTTCTTGCTGGCCATATAATAGCAAAACTGTTCTCTTCCGCGTGTGATTTACTTTTTAAGATTCTAATATACAAACGCTAACAAACAACTTTGCTATTTTCCTGATATCGAAACTATTAGAAATTATTGATAATCGCCAAAATTACGCTTAAAAAAAAACTCAATTAAAAATCTTTTTTCTCGAAGTCATCCTAAAATCTCGAGATTGGCTTGTCTTGAGACACTATATATATATATATATATATATCTCGATCAGCTTCACCGACATCTTGCTCCTTTTCACTGACATCGCTTTAAACGGGCGTCGCGTTTCGCACCTGAGAAAGAGAGAGAGAGAGAGGGAGGGAGAAAGAGAATTCGGTCAGTAGCTGGCTGCGATAGGATGTCAATGGCGATTTTTCCGGTCGTGATATACGGAGCGACCTCGATATTCCGAGACGGCGCTCGGCTGGAAGAACAGGCTTTTCACGTAATGGGGAAACCGAGGAGAGTTCAATTAAATACTAGTCTGAACGCCGAGTTCTAAAGTCGAGATAACGAGTGGACCAGGAATTCGATAGAAAAGTTTGAGAAAAAAGTATGACACTATACACACGCGCTATATTGGAGCAAATGTCGTACCGGAAAAGTAATACAAGTTCGGAAAACAGTTGATAATTTACTATCTTTTAAATATATGTTGTATGTCAATATGCGCGTATCTAAATAAAAAAAAAAAAAAAATAACTTAAGTCAAGCAGAATAATTTTTTTTCGCAAAGACACACCTCTTGTATTAAAAATAAAAATGTGTTAAAATGTATTTAATTGAAATCTCGAGTGCTTAAGCGTTCGAACAATTTTCTCTCTCTTTCCTCTCGAGCGGATTTTAAATCCTGTGCACTCTTCAAATGCACCGCCGCACGTTTCACGCGGTCGTGCACCTCGTCAACTCGCGGCGCGAGTTTTACTATATCCGCAACGCCGGCTACTGACGTGCAGTGGAAGTGCAGGTGACACGTGTACGTGTGGCGGCGGCGACGGTGGTGGTGGCGGTGGCGGTGGCTAGCCACCGCGATGCGGCGTGTGTGTATGTGTATGTGTTTGTGCACGACGAGCGATTCCCGTCGCGCGCACAATCGGACACCTGTGCGGTCGCACAGAAAATGACCGTAATTCGAGTCATTATTCTCGTTCTAAAAAAGGAGCCTCTCTCTCTCTCTCTCTCTCTTTCTTTCTTGCTGTCCCGACTTCCGGTTGCGGCGAGCTTTCCGCTCGGCTGCCCGATCGCGCACGGACGGAATGAATTGAAGATCGATGCTTTTTCACGAGGGCTTTCCGGCGGGATTAGGTGGTTTCTGCTGACTCGAGATCCTTGAACGATAACGAAGGATCGAATGTATTTGGGTCGTCGGAGGTAACGCGGAGCTTTACGGTGAACAGGCCTGGAAGGGTGAAACTAATAAGAAAGTTTTATGGCGGTTTTATCACGGCAAAATGTAATCAAGAGAAATATTTTTGGCCGGAATGCACATGCAGATAGGCAAATTTTCAAAGGATATAATGCATCTGGATGTATCGAGTCTGATTTAGAGTGACACGTCCGCTGTTTTTAGAAAGACAATTTTTTTTTACAAGAAAACGTATAAATAAAATATCCAACGTGATCGCAAACCGCGTTGCTGTTTTCAAAATTTACACTTTCAACAACATACTTGCGATATATCGTGCGAGTTTCTTCTTCTATCTTTTTTTTTTTTTTTTTAAACGAAATCGCCTTCGTTAAGCCAAAGACATCGTCTTTTTCGAGGAGTTTCCAATATCCCTTGCTAATCTCGCGTGATTTTTTATCCACACTTAAAGATTGGCTTCGTAAAGGGTTAATCGCCACTATTAACCGTAACCTTAAGCTCGGGGGCTTAACTCCCCTGACCTGTCTCTCTCTCTCCCTTCCCTCTCTGAACATTGCTTGTCTTTAATGTCTCGGAAGTCTTGCCAAGACTCGGATAACGAAGGAGCGCGGTTAAGCGGCGAAAAAGCAGCTTAACCCTCCTTCTCTCGCTTCTCGGTCATTTATTTCTCGATGACGCTTTGCCCGCGATCGAACGATAACTTTTGTCGCCCTTGCGCGGTCCCCGGTGTACGATAAGAAAGCGATACTAAACAAAAGCGAAAACAACGAGATAATGAAATGTGTCGGACGACGAAAAGCTCTTAGGGCCGAAATAGTCGTCGTCGTCGTTACAAAACGACTTTGTTTTTCTACGTTAGATTTCGTCTCTTCTGAGCGCATTAAATTTTTTTTAACTCAGACAATACCCAGACGAAATCTCCTTCGTGCATTTCGATTTTATTTCCGTCGTCGCGCTGTAAATGACACGTCGCAAAGCGTTCATGAAGAATTCACTATCAGCAGCTTGTGGCGTTTATACGAAGCGAAAGTAAAAAGAAAACGAAAAAAAAAGAATTAAAAAAAAGAAAAAAGAGAACAAAAACACGCTCGACGAACGCAACGGACAAGCTCTGACCATCGCGCGCTTTGTGATCGATACTCGGAGCGGTCAAGAGATATCAGGCGAGTTCGGAAAGGAAGCGCGATATATCTGTTTCCACGCGAAGATCATCGAAATTCCGCTAACGTAGAGCGCAGGGGAAACACGCGCAAGGGTGTGTAGAGGAGAGAAGAGAGGAAGAAGACAGAGAGAAGCCGAGAGAGGAATCGAAAGCAGACCGGGGAATTGACTGGCTCGTGTCTTCGGAGTTTCGGCGCAAAGGGCGCCTTTAGACCCTTCGGACTGACTCAAAGGGTCTTACGCACGCACGAACGTCGAGAGTCACGCGCGTACACAAACACATACCTATGTAGACACTGGCGCAGGCATTCAGCCACTAGTGAGTACAAGCGCGACGGAATCAAGCTGTGTGGAAAGCAGCAGCTATTGTTACGAGTATTATTTGCCGCTAATCAAAATGAGCGGTAGACCAGAGGGTGTATGTCTTTAAGCACGTGAATATGTGTAAGTGCGCGCGCATATATGCATGAGTATGTGACAATGTGTACACACGACGAACACAGGGTGAGGCTTGCTACGAGGCTTGAACTCCTCGTTGTACGCAACACCACCACCGCGAACGAGACACACCAACTTGATTGCAGATCCCGTCGTCGTCACCACGCCCTGACCCACGAGATTTTCAAGATACCCAACACACGACCTACGAGCCCCAACACTTTATGCGAGGTCAACCAACTCGACCCCTCGCCGTTACGAGCGCGCGATATCGATACAACGGCGCGACGGTGCACCGAAACTTTCTTATGACAGTGACGATACTCAAGTGCGGAAAGAAAGAGAGAAGGTAGCGTTTATTACAACCTTGGGGCGCGCACAAATTCGCCCTTAAAAAATGCACGTAAGTAAATACAGGGTGTCTCGGTGAAACGGGACCGTTCCACGGGCTTGTGCAATATTAAAAGTCGAACTATATAGCAGCGAGACAATAGCTTCAACGAGGCAATATTCTCTTCCCCGAGTTAAATAATTAAAAATTTAACAGGTAATGCGGCGCCCCGAGAAACTGGAAAGTGCAACTACGAGACTTTCTTTGGAAATTCGCGTAGATAGAAAACAATTAAGTTTAAGTAAACTTCATTTCTTTTTCGGTCGGAATCGTAGTTCGAGTCCTAATTACCGCGGTATTTGACTTCGAAAAGAAATGTTATGTCTGAAAAAGAATTTTTTTCCTTTATCACGTACCGGGTCGAAAGCCAACAAAACTATACGAATTTCTTTCCTTGTGTAATATAAGAAAATACGTTACAAGCAACGGAGTGTGCGTGTACATGGAAAAAACAGTTTTGCTGTTATATGATTAGCTATAAAAATTGTTTGTCTACTGAATGTTTTTGTTTCATTAACAAAAAAAAATGTTTTATTGGCAAATAAAAAACATTCCACTCCGGAAGAAAGAAAATCCTTTCATTTCGAAACCGCCAAATTGGTCTCTGCCTCAAAGCCGCACAATTGTTGATCCTGCTATCTCAAAGCCGCAGAATCACATTGATTAGTCCTTTTGCCGCAAAGTGATACCGCTCCAGTCCCGTGATATTAAACCCATATTACGTCCTTTCTCAGTCATAAATTATATCACGACTAAATACTTTATAGTCTTCTAATATTTTAGCCTTTTTAAGCTACGCTTAATTGCTACATACGTATGTACGTGTTTTTTTTTAAATATATTAATATATATCGCATATTATCGATATATCGATAACAGCCTTGGCAAATTCTTTTTTTTTTTTAGCGATTAAACAGTAATTATACTTCTTGCTGTTCTAGCAAACTATTTTTTTCGTGCACAGAAACGGTAAATGAAAAAATTGCGAAGATGCGAACACAGAGATAAATACTCACGCGCATCGAAGAAAACGTGAGTTCGGCGACAACGCGTTGACAATGCTCCGGTGACTTGCGGTTGCGCCGGTGGTTCTTCTGTAACAAACAAAATTCGCGATTAATCCAATTGGTCGGGCACGAATCATCGATTTAATACTTAAGCTCCGTAGACGCTTGTGTGTTCTCGACAGTAATCGCTCGCAATGTATGGCTCGCGGTTAAGCTCGGAGAACGAGCAAAAAACCGCATTACGCGTCCAAAATCTGGGAATTTGTATGTGCCGGAGAGATGTTGCGGCTGTATAATGTACAGATTTAAGGGAGTTTATTCTGTTGGAAACGCATTGTACAATTATTTTATATTTTCAAAAAATATACTGTACAATTATTTTAAAAAATGTATTGTACAATTATTTTATGTTTTAAAAATATTTTTATATAAATAAATTCTAAACTATTATATTTATGGAACAGTTCGTCGAGTTAAACACACACGTGCGCGCACACGCTCTTTATTTTGATACACTTTTTTTTTATTAAACTAAATTGAGCTAAAAATGTGAGATAACAAACAACGTTATATTCGTAAATTCTTTCTTTGAAATACAAGCGATATCGGCGATGTTTTGCGAACGCTCGTAAACTTTAATAAGTAAACGTCACGACAAATACACGACGACATTTTCGCGAGAGCAATGTTTCAAGTATGACACGTCGCATTAGATACGGAGCGCAGCGGCGAATTTTAAAAGTGACTGACATTTCGCGAATACATATATTTACATATTAGCGAGATATACGACGTGTTTCCGAAATATACACCGCGAGTTTGTCGCGACGGCGGCATTATTTTGAAAACCGTAAATCGCAACTTCCCGTACGTGCTTTCAGTTTTCATTAAACGAATCGTGGCGCAAAAATAAGACATGTCGTGCTTGTTGGGACTAAGTTACGATAGATGAGAAAAAAATTTGCTTAACTAAGCTCATTAAATAAAAGATTGAAAAAACACTGTTATCTCACTTTAAAGATGCGATGTTTGCGGATTGAAGCGAAAATAAACATTACACAGTTATTTTCAATTTTTACCGGCATACCGAAATATATATTAGAAACTTAATTGAGAGATTTTTTTTTAATTTCTAATTTACGCAAGGCATCATCGTAGCGTAAGACGACGATGCGTAAGACGTCATTTGAGCAAAATTATCCGAGCACCGCGAACGATATCGAAGAGACGGTGGAATTTCCGCCGGTGGAATTCTTGCGCCAGCCAAGGAATTTCCGGAGCTAAAGAAATCGGAAGAGACGAGAGGAGAGGAGGAGAACCGAGCACAAGGCGGCGACGGAGTCATCCGCGCACTCAAATCGACGAAAGTCGTTTCCAAGCCGTTAGCGTGGGAGTTTCCGAATAGTTGGGCGAAGAAACCGACAAAACTGACACCGCTTCGCGAAGCGGTATTTGCAAGAGGAATCGCGCTGCGGAGCTCCGACCGACCGCGGACGGGGCGCCAGAAGTGCCGTATCCCCGAGGCGAGTACATATCTACGTATACACCAGAGGTTAATTCGACAGTTGCCGACATTGTGGACGACGGGAGAATGTTTCCTCTCTCTCTCCATCTCGGATTCTATCCGAAGTATTCCGAGTATAGAACGCGGCTCTTCGCCGCAAACTGACCGCTTTAACCCGACGATTTTTGAGGATCCGAGAGTGACTGACGTCTCATCTCGTTCGATATCGATCCTGTCTACGGATTTCAGCGAGGACTCCTGTTCTGACCACCGAATTTGAGCATCGGGAGATAATTCGCTCTCATATATACAGACGTACACACACATACACACACACAGACACAAACACTCACCCACACCGGAGAATCGATGCTCGACTATCCCGAGATATACGACGCGTTTACGTGCTCTAATACACGAAGGCGGCTTAACTCGCTGCTAACGTCGTCGATTATCAGAACAAGTGAGGTAAACAAGAGTTTCCATGATCTCAAGAACTCGGCAATAAACTTTATAATGTTTACTTATTTTTTGCTTTTATTGCACAGCAACGTTTTTGTTAAAACAAAAAAAACCATACCAGGTTGCTTGTGATTTCTCAAACCGACGTGTACTTTATATCAAAACTCTTTTCTATCTCAAAAATGTAATTCCCTTTTGAAGTTTCTCATCTGTAAATTGTTTCGTTTTTGTACTTGTTTTCAATACAAATAGACACACCGCACAGAAAGAGAGAGAGAGAGAGAGAGAGAGAGAGAGATATGCGCGCTATTAACTTATCTCAAAACTGTCAAAACTACGCAACATTTGACAGCAAAACTGTACGAGGCGCAAAAAAGAAGCAATCAACATCGCGAAAAAGAAAACAATGGAATCTTGACCTATTTTCGAAGATAATTAATTATTTCGGCTTGTCAAGTTGACATGTAAAAAGCTATTTCCGTCCGATATCAAATGCGATCTCTTCTCCAAGCTCGAGAATAAAGATTTCAAATTCGTGCGAAAGTTATCAGTCATCTTTGCGTGTTTCGAACAACTTCTCATTAATATCCATTTTTTTTAACTTTTCCGAAATCGCGTACAAATGTTCGGAGCGTACGAGGGACAAAAGTTTGCGACACACGCTCGAATTAAGCCCGTATGCGTATCTTCCTCCCTGCGAATGCTCAGGCTCTTGTTGAAAAATACCCTCGCTCGTTCCCGAAACTATCGAATCGTCAAAACGATTCCGTTTTTCTCTCCCGCGCTGAGTTTTCCACAAACCGCGCACGTACAACTTTAAATAGATTGACATATTACCGTCAGTCACATAATACATATCTCCTATTTTTCAATTCCAACCGCGAAATCGTCGGAGGGGGTCGGCGTAAATGATAGGGGGCGCGCGGAAATGGCGAATTATAGAGCGCGAAGAAATAAAGAAAAGCGGCGGCGGGGCCGCATACAACCTGAGAAAAGGCCGAACGCGCGCTCGCTCGCTCGTTCGTGTTGTAATTCGAGCGCGAAACTACAGGGGAAAACTTCCTTCTCAAGACATGTATCTCGGTCTCGGAGATAACGTATAGTCGTGTCGTTTGTCACAGAATCTTGCGCGCGAGCGCTACGCACGCCCCCCGTTTTCTTGCACATCTTCTCTCGCAAGACCGTACGTTTCCGGTTACCGCGCCCAGAAACTCCGACTCCATCGCGGATCGTTAAAGAATTTCCAACTGCGGCCTTATGGCCGCACATATTTCTTAACGTGCAATTTAACTTCAGTTGATAAACCCGGGCGCAAACGTATTCCCATATCTTTCGCGCACATACACACGTATGATGTTTCTCGCAATTCCGCGAAATGTGTGTGCGTGTGCGTTTTCGCGCGCTTCAGAGTTTTAAATAATTAAAATTGAAACTTGTAAAACACAAACACCACTTTGCGAATATTGCGAAAAACACTCGCTTAATCAAATTTCCTCCGTGATTCCGCGCGACGATCGGATGGAAGGGAAAGAAAATGCAATGTATTGTTATGAAACGCTCGCGCGCTCGAGAGAAAATGTTGCCGTATTAAACATCGGCAACAATTTCGTGTTAACGCATCAGTGGAGAAATTTCGAATCAAGTTTCCAAGCATGAGGAATGGCGAAAGTACGTGAATTGTACGTATACTCTGCGGTACGAAGCCACGAAATAACACGAAAAACAACGGCGACGTGTGGTACGTCTGAAAAATTCCACTGGCAGACGTGAAGCGAGCTCGCGAGCGGCGTGCCCGCGTATCTGCTTATAATTCGAGCGTAAAATCGCAAAATAACACGACGAGAAATTCCGATGCCGACAGCTCGGGAATTCAGAAGGCGGCGGAAAACTTAGTTTCTCTCTTCATAGGCTGTATATTTCACGTCGGTGCGCGCAGAGAGGCGCGGGACCGCAAAATAATAGGAGCGCGTCGTCAACCTCCGCCTCTTCCTTCGCGCAGACGATGCGTTCCCTCTTCGAATCGACCTCTTCGCGTTTTCTTCCGTGTCTTCTCGAAGAAAAATACCGACACGCCCGCACCGAGAAAGAAAGAGGATCCGCCGAGTTACCGGAAGTAACGCGCGAAGACGAACGAGCGTCGTCCGAATTCCGCGCGCCCGTAAATCCGCGACGTCTGCTGATCCGCGCTAGGAGGCAAGAAGAAGAAGAAGATAGTCGGGAGAATCGTCGAGGTAAACAGAGAATAGACGCGCGTACACACACACACGAAGAGAAAAGAGGTGTGAGCGAGGATGGAGAGAAAGAGAGAAACACACATAGGGAGGGAGAGTCATCGGAACTTTCACGGAAATTCCGTAAGTCGTGCGTTCTCGTGCTGTAAATCGAGCCCGAAACCAGGCAGCAACAACGGACCGTCGAGAGATATCCAACCCCTCGGTGCTCTCGCGTGTATCTCGATACGTTACCCCTTTCCGGACGAGGGGGCAGAAAGAGGGAGAGGAGAGGTTGAGAGAAGAGAGCCCGCAGAGCTCGAGACGGGTCGGGAGACGATTGCTTTGCACTTCTGTGCACGCCCCCGGGGCAATCGTAAGTTGAGATACCTACTAGGGTATCCGACCGTCGCACCCCTTTGGCGTCTCCGCACCTCTGGGCTCTTCCACCAGTCGCCCTCGCTTGCTTGCTCGCGCTCTCGTACTTCTCTTCCTCCTCGTACTCCTCGTGCTCCTCTCACGGTGGCGACGCCGAAGTCTGGAGCCCCCAAATGTAACCGGCACCCGCGAGGAGGAGGAAGAGGAGGAAACGGAGTAGTGTATGTACGTAATACTCTCCGGGGGGTACGTATGAGTGGGTGGAGACGGGTGTACGGGGTGTCCCGTACCTACCTACCTACGCGAGCCTTCAGCCCCAGATGATAGAGAGTCGTGACTAAGAAGAATGACGGTTGTTACAGAAGCGGAGGCATCGATGGTTATTGACTTGGCGGCGATCGACGAGAATTTTGATGAAATTTGATGAATTAACTCCGCGCGTCGTTTTTATCTACTTTTAAAGGAGCTCTCTCCGAGAAAGAAGGAGGTATTTAACGCGCTATAATTTTTTATAAAAAAAGAAAACAACGTCTCCCGATAATCTCTCGATGATCGATGAAAGAGCCTTTCGTATAATTCATCGACAAGTCAAAAACGGCTTCGCGTGTTAGCAGCAAGACACCCAGTACACGCGATCGTATGCGCGCCAAGCGCGTATGTTATGTGATATAATACGCGGTGTATGTCCGCGAGGGTGTGTACATAACAGATAATATATACATAACGCAGACCGCGACCAAGGATCCCGCAACGCGCACACGGGGAAGATGAGGTACGGAGGCATTGTTGAGCGACAATGGCTGTGATTCGTGGGCCATCTGTCCGCCCGTGGTTCGAAAATTGCGCGGAAAATCGAAAGCGCCACCCGCGGGCAACGAGAACGCGCGGGGTTGCGACGGGGATGGATCCGGGTGTATTACGGCTCTCGGGGCATTATCATGAAGTGAGTGGGATATATATCGAGAACGCTCGTGAAGTGCCTGAAGAATTTTCGTTTGGAATATTTCGACGTGATGCTGTGACAGAAGAAGAGGAGAGAGAGAGAGAGAGAGAAAATTCGCGCCGCTAGAAATTGGATATTTCTAGCGGCGCGGATTTTTATAAAAATCCGCGATATTTCGTGAGTCGAGTCGTGGTGTAACTTGTGTTTTACATTTAATAAAACGAAACGAGGGCGACGTAGCTGCAACGTACTATCGAGCCGCGATTCTTTTTTATCAGGTGTATAATCCGAGAACTTCGATACGTGTAATTCCCCCGGAATTGAGTCCCCCGAAGATTTAAGCCTTTATCAATCCTATGAATGAAAGTGACGCAGAGCGATTTAAACTGCCGATACGTATGTATTACTCCAAAACATGCGCTTCAACGCTTCATTGCGATACATAATTATTGCGTAATTCTTTTTTTTTTTCTTTCTGATACATAATTCTATTTTCTGCCTGATAAAACATTGACGAGAATGCAATAAGAGAAATCGAAAAGTCAACGCAAATATGAGCACACACGAGAGAGAGATCTATAAAATAAATCATATATCAGGAGAAGTTTAAAGAGAGAAGGAGAGAAAAGAGATGTTTGCGTGTAAATTCGAACGTAATAGTTCTTCGGGGTAATATCTTCAGTCTGGCAAGGTTCCGCTCGTTGGAAAGAGCTCCGTAGTGAAACACGTGTTACACGAGCAGTCCGGTGCGGAGAACGGCGCACCGGTGCCACGCGAGTAAATTATAGATAAGGCAAGAAGGCGGGAACTTCATTTTCGCACAGATTATTCGTAAGTTTGCAACCCCCTTCGGGGTTGGTTGTACCAGCCGACGTGTTCCTTTTTCTTTTTTTTTCTTTTTTCTTTTCTGCGAATAACACCGTGTCGGACACGTTACCATTTTAGACGTTACGCATGTTGTTGTCAGTCGCCTCGTCGTTTCGCGCGGCTGCTCGCGTTATTACAATAATGGACTTTTTCTACCTATCTATGGATTTTTACCGCTACCTGCGTCGCGCAATCATCTTTCTCTTCTCTCTCACATCGTTCCATCTTTCGTCCCATTTTTACCGCTTCCACTTTTCGTACTTTCCCCCAATCTTTTCATGCCTCTATTCAGCGAAACTATATTTCCCCTGCGCCAGCTAGCGGATCTGGTATATACCGCGTTTTTTTTTTTAAAGTAAATAAAACTTTTCACCTCCTCCCTCCGAACCTTTCTTCCTCGGTTCCTCCATTCGAATGCCCGAGTATCGATGACGGCCGTCACTCTGTATGAATATGTGATGGAAAAGAGACGTTGAAAAACGTATTTAGACTGGAGTGACAGTTCTATACACATCGTCACGATTAGGTCATGTCGAACACGAACTTTCTGCTATCCGGCTACAGAGGAAGAGGAAGAGAGAGAGAGAGAACATGTCGTTTCAAATAATAAAAAAATTAAAAACATATATATGTAAATATAAAAAAAATTAAAAGCACATAGAAAATGCATTTTGAAAGCTCTCACACACGAATTTCCTTTTATTGGATCACATAGTAATTCAAAAATGCGAGAATTCGCCATCACGCGTCGAACTTTCGACATCGATGAGTGGAAACTCGCAAAAAGAACGCGCGAAATTGAAGCTTTCCGAAACAAGAGAAATTTACGGGAACGCGAGAAAAACGATTTCACGTCACGATTCTATCAGAAATTGCAGAGTACATATTAGATAATACTCTTATAAGCCTCCGGGATCTGCGATTGTTTTAACGGCCTCTGTGCGCGATCCGAACGACACCCCGTTCTATTCGGCAAATATGATGAAAAACGAGCGGCGGCGGTGGGACGCGAATCGTAGCAGCGATTCCATATCGAGTGCCGTAGGATCATTCGGGTATTAAGGCTGATCCGTATTCGTCGACACGGCGCGCTTATTCGCCAGCTCTCGTAATACTCGATAGCTACACACGTATATAAGCCTCATCCGTCCTCAAACCGGGGAAAGCGGCGCTCTCGAGAGCCTCTAAAGGGTGAGTGTCGATTTAAGCGGAACCTGTGCGCCCTACATTCGCCCTCAATGCTGTGCGTGTACACGTTGGCTCGTTACCAACTAAGGAATTCGATACGTTACACAAGACACGCCTTTGTCGCGATGGAAACCAGATTTCCTTCGGAAAAATTTGATAAACGGAGTTCGTTCGCAAAGAAAGTTGAGCTATCCGGACAAGTACCACTGGTCGGACACATTTTATTCAACAAATAATTAATAATAAATATAATATTAAAATACTTAGGAAATAAGTTAGGAAATACTAAAATTAAAAAAACACATCTTTAAAGATATTTAAAACATTGAGAATTGTTACGTTTAATATTTAAATATCTAATAATTTTTTCTTTGATAAGTGTTCGGTTATTGGAAGTTACACCATTACGCCATCGAAACATTTACGTGTATTAATTCTTCGCGTGTCTTTAATAAATTTTTCCGCGACGCCAATAAGAGCCGCTATCCGTCAGTGGTAGACACATATCACTTTCCGGACAATTTATTCTCTTTCTTTGTCTCTCTCTTTCTGTCATTGTTGTCGTGCCGAAGTTTTTGTCCGAAGTAACGTCCTCAAAAGAGACGGACGTTGCAAGTGCTTTTTCCGAGTCGCGCGCATATTTTTCGGAGTTTTCTTTATTCACGACTATTTAAACTCTCCCGTCTGCGATGCTCTTGTTGCGACAGTAACAACAATCGTCCCGTGCCCGTCGTAAATCCCTCGCCAAGTAACTTTAAACATGCGCGCCGCAGCTGCGAGTGTAAACCTCGTCCCGTGTCAAATCACGAAACGCCACTCCGCGTGCTAGCCGTAAAGTGTGGATTTAATTTAAAGAGGTGGGATGCGCACAGAGAGAGAAAGAAAGTTCTATGTGTTGCCTGACAAACTACGGAGTAAACGAAATTCGAATTCAGGAAATTTTGCATTTAAATGGATCGTCCGACACGAGCGCGATAATTACTCGTCTCGAAAGGCTAACGCCATTTCTTGAGTATTTCGTTTTTTTTTCTTTTTTCTTTTTTTTTTTTTTGGTATCTCGAGAAAACAACATTTTTGTTAACAAACAGATTGAACGCAATTCGAAGGGAGAAAAGAATAAGCTTATCTCGAGCTTTTCTTTTCCTCGATGGATTTTTGTGGGATTAAATTTATTCAGGATCTTCACAAACTACCACGCAGTATTTTCCGTAATAAATTAAGGCGCATTAATCTAAGTGTTAACTCGCGAAGATGCCAAGGGGGTTGTTTTCAAAGTCCATCAGACGCGTTACGACAACGACGACGACGACGACGGCGGACTCCATAACCGCGCTCCGAAGTATTACGACGCCTATGAAACGCGGTAAACAAGGTAATTAAGACTCGCCGGGAGAGAGAAAAGGATGATTATGGGGCGGGCAATAAGAATATAATAGCGCGAACTCGATAACCACGATACGAAGTAGCGCTTTAACGTTGCATGATTAACGTTCCAAAATTGCAGTGAGGCGGGTCGGGTGTGTAACACACACCCGACCTCACTGACTTGAGAACTTTCGACCTCTCGCTCAACTCCCGCTTTAATCTTAAAGTTTAATCAGACTTGGTGTGCTGGTTACAACACACCGCGCGGCATTATAAAGAAGGATAAGCGCCATGTTTATTCTCACCCTCATTTAAACGTTTTGCTCTCATTCCCGCTTCTTAACGCTGATTCCTATCTGTGTACAACTATATCTTTCATTCCATTCCATTAAGCGCGCTCTACCACCTTTTCCCCTCGCCTCGTAATACTGCAAAATTACGCTATCCGTTGATTGCACAATCACACGACCATAAATATCGCGCAAGAACGGCCGTAAAAAAAAAAAAAACATTCGTGTTAACAGCGCGCGACGAAACGCGGTAGATAAAATTGAACGACGCGCGTTTAAAAAATAAAAACAAAAAATAAAAACCGTCCCCTTCCTCCTCCAAAAAACACACGTTGCAAAAAAGCATATTTCGTCGCCATTGCAAACCGCGGTTACACATTTTGTTAAATTCGAAACACGACACACACGCGTTGCAATGATTGACTCGCCAATGGCGATCGTCGTGGAAAAGTGCATCAAACCCGGGCCGAGAGAGGGTGGCAAATCCATCCTCCAGTTCCCCTGTCAGCTCTTTTCAAACGCAATATGCTGCACGCGCGTGACCACGATAAACAATGATTAAAACTCGAAAGGAATAAAACAACGTCGAATGTATAATAAAAAAACATAAAAAAAAAAAATTCCCCAAAAATACAGCGAGACGAGGATGCATTGTCGGGACGCACGCAACATTCGCGCTCTGTGCGCGCGCGCGCGTGTGTAAATTCGCGGCGAATATGTTATTGCAGGGATCCGACGCGCTGGAGTTTGTTAAACACGGCGTGATTTATGGTCGCGTCGGGGATAAAACACGTTCGATGCGACGGCGTCGCGGCGCCCTCGTTATATCCCCGCGATATTACTATTTTAGACCGCTGTGTGTGTGCGTGCATACAAGAACGCGAGAGCGTGCGCGACGCCACCGGGTTAACTAATAACGCATTTTTCGCTCTCCCCCGCTCTCCGTCGCTCCATCATATTTTCCTCGCTCTTTTCTCTTTCTCTCGCTCTTTTTGTTTTTTTTTTTTTTGTTGTTGTTTTTTTTCTGCTCTCTTTTTCTTCTTCCGGTGCCCGCGCCGCGCAGATGCCACGCACCGTCCGACGGCTGTAACGAATAGCCTCGAGAGTGGCGTGAATCAGCTCCGGCTTGATCGTTAATAGGACGTGCTTTCGGACCTGACTCACGTTTTCCTGACGGCTCTCTTCTCGCAACACTCGACGGACCGACTTAAGGTCGGTTCACGCACACATGATCAGGTGAACAGTTTTCGGGCCTAAACGTTCGCGGGAAATAATAGAATCGGCATAACGTACGGCTTACTTTGTACATTAAATAGAGTTAAGACAAATAGTACGTCAAGGCATTGTTTTGAGATTCTGATTGTTTGTCGCGACTTTGAAAATCGCACTGTGTTTCTCACACGACGCCAATTGCGTCACGACGCACGCGTGTCTTTCCTTTAAACGCGCATTGCCAAAAGTCTCATGACGTCTCATAATCTCGACGTTTTCGTACAGAAACAAGAACATTGCGATTTTTCTCCATTACGTGACCCTTTCATCGGGACGTGTCTCTTTTCGCAAAGGCAAGGATTGAAACTCGGAAATTGGATTCTCTCGCAAAAGAGAATCAACGATTGTACTCGAACTGCAGTAAAAAAAAAAAAAAAAAGTCCGCGCGCTTTGGCACGTCCATATCTTTTTAGCAAAAATAGTCATTGTTATCCCCGCGACATGGACCGGCCTTTAAGACGGCCGGATAGATGCGCAAGCTTATGTGTGTGTGCGCGCGCGCGCGTGTGTGTGTGTGTGTGTATGAGATTCACGGAGAATGTGTTTCCAGCAGGATCAGAGAACAGGTAAGGTAGAATTTCGTAAGGCGAAAGATACTGCTACGTGAGCGCCGGGCCGGATATGTCAGGCGACGATAAGCGCGCGAACGGCTCGCGATATACAACTACGGTATATACACGGTGAATATATGCACGCACA
>QVOB01021186.1:0-23801 GCA_014839585.1 Pseudomyrmex concolor | reverse complement strand
TGTGTCTACGTACGCACTTTATGAAATTATCACAAAGTAGAAATTCTTCCAATTATTTCAAGAAAAGAGATAAGAAAAAATTTCTAAACGTTTATCGTTTGCAAAGATAATTAAGATGCAGATTGCATAAATATGATCTTCCGGTTTCGTACGTACTTTGCACCTCCTCTGCATATGTATACGCTTTGTGTATGCCGATGGTGCAACCTCCGGGGCACAATCTTATCCTGCCAACTAGTTAAATTAGACTGCGGGAGATCCCCAACCTCTACGACGCTTACCAATCGCAAAGACGGTGCGGCGCGCATCGATCTACATATATCGAGGGTCATAAAGCGGATTATATATACGATATATAAAGCAAAATGGAATTTTAAATATTGTGCACTCTCCGCGGAATAAAACTTGATGCTGAAATTAATTCGATGTCTCATACACATCGAATTAAACGCACAGATATTGTTATCGCAAGCACTTTCTTCTGCGATCACGTATATTGCGTGGAAAATGCTAAGTACGTGGTTTGACCAAATAATATTTGGATTGCGCAAGTCTCTTTGTGTTTAAACGGAAGAAAAAATAATAACGAGGTATTGTAACATTCAGTTGTGTGAGTTTGTTATCGTTTTGCTTTGTGTAAAGAGTCATTTTGTTTGACAGGTGGTTTTTGTAATTCAAATTTTTTCATTACCAGAGACTTTTAAGATGCAACTAATTGGAAGCGTGTTACAAATATCTTGTTAGTATCTTGCCCCTTTGTTTACCAAATATGAAGAGACATGCAATTCACGTTATTTGATCAAATTACTTATACGCGAGCTTATAAACACGTGTGTGTATTTATCGAAATTAACGATTGCGTTCATTAATGTAAACTCTACAACTCGTAAATTCTAAGGGAAGAGAATCAAAAGATGTGCAAAATTAAAAAAACTGGGAAAAATAATATAAACGTTACACCCGGCAACGTTTACAATTGACCTGCGGAATTCTAGTACTCTCTCTCTCTGAATGAAACGTGTGCCTCGAGTCTCGCGAAGGGAGAGAAAAAAAATTACGCGCATACCCGCGCGCGCTCTTCCCGAAGAAGCTCTTTTTCCACAAGGATAGTCCTCCTCTGGCGAGTTGCCTCGGCGAGCAATCTCACGAAATTGCACCGCGCGATTTCACGTCGTTCCGTCGACGTTACCGTTCGCATTTCCCCGACATTTCCCTTCCCTTCCCCTCCCCCCGAGTCCTTCGACTTTCATTTGACTGACGGAATAGGATGGGATGGTGAAAAAGTACGTAAAGGAAGGATGACGGAACGAAGAGATCGAGGACACGAAAGGAGAAGAGGTCGTAAATGAAAACAAATTTTTCTCGATTCGCTTCGTTTCGAAGACTACGACTACGTCATTAAAAATTTTTACCCCTTTAGGCGCTCGCAATCAGTTCACTTATTTTTTTACTATTTTTTTTTTCAAGAAATGTAGATGACGACGTGAACGCGATCGCAGTGTAGTATTAAAAAAAAATTGGAGCAACAACCAAGTTATCGCACGTTTTGTTTTACTACGTGATAAGAAAATCGCATTTTAACACTCACCCGCGCTTTCGGCGTCTGCTTCAGACCAATGGCGGGCTGGCTGCGATTGCTCTGCAACAAAAGACAAAAAGAGCTTGTCAACGAAATGATAATAAATTTAATAATAATCGGCATTAAAACGCATATTCCGTGTCATATCCTTTTCTCGGGACCGGAAAATAAAGAGAAGACAAAACCGGTGGTGGGAAATATAAGCTGTCGTGAAATGTGTCGTCGAAATACAAACTCGCGGCCTATAAACGGAGACATTTACAGGCGCATTGTGATTTAAGCGCGTGCATTTATGGCGGCACGCGCGATCCGGACGGAACGGGGAATCGAAAGCGTGTCGCGCTCGGACGGGCGGCCAAATTCAAAATTCGCGTTTCCGACGTTTCGGTCCGCGCGGCGCGATCTCCGCCGGACAGCCGGAAGAATCTATCTTCGCATAAAAAACAGGTCGCGGATCGGATCGTTTGCCCGGACGCGCGCGCGCACCTTCCGCGCGATATCTCGCCGCGCGGCGTTACGAACGATAAAACGATAAATTTACGGTGAAACCCAGCGGGCGGACGACGGGATATCTCGTCGCGGATGCCCGTCATTGCTGGGAAATGCGTAAATCTTAATTGGCCTGTCCGGGACGCGCGGTCGCAACAGCGCGTAGCGAGTATAACGCGCACCACAACAGCTCCCTGGGACGCGCGCGCAAAACTTCGCACATCGAGAACTTATTCCACTGCAATGACGAAGCGGCCGAAACAGAATCGCGCGATATCTCGCAACGATTTTAATTAAGCCGTCTCGCACTCTCGCCGTATATATCGCCGCCTGCAGTTGATTAAGCTGTTTTCGAAACGAAACGTCGACGCGCATTTTTATTCGCGGCTGATTGCCGCGTCGCGGACAACTTCGATGTATCTTTTTCATTGGGAAGCTTGATCAAAAAAGTCGATCTTACTACCGTGATTTGCGACAGTTTTTTTCGCGCGATGTTAAAGACAAATATTTCCGCGTGTGTGTGTGTGTATGTACGTGTTAAATAATCCGATAAAACGCAATTTATTAATATTTCTCGAAACGCGCGCTCTTTGTCTCATCGTTCGAGCGATCTCCCGGACGTAATCCGCGCACACGTTGATTATATCGAATTTGCATTTAAATATCCTCGGATTGCGACTTCTCGCGACATTTCGGCGCGGGAACATAAAGCAAACCTCGCGAGCGTCAGTTTGGACGCTTCGATGATGCCGCGCACGATAATTAGCGCGCATTAAGCGGCGTTGCGTTTGTCCAAAATCGGCTAACAGATACATATACTGAGAAACAAACGAGCTTTGTACGAGACGTGATAATTAAGCGGTTTATCTCGATTAATTCTGGATAATTACGGCCGGCAATTAGTTCAATTGCTACGAATGTTCAACGCAACATGAGGGTCCTCGCTCTTCGATCCTCTCTTCCCTTCCCGTTTTCGTTTGCAATTGCAGTCGGCGAAACCGCGACAACTCTGCGCCTTTACATAGCGCTCGCCGGATTTTCGCTAGTCTGCTTTGAATCTCGAAAATTGCTTCGTAAACCGGAAACCGCCGCGCGCCCTTTGGGCACCGGTCGGAGCGTTTCTTCGAGGTTACATTTCCACTCGGAACACACCGTCCAATTTAAACCATCATTTACATTTTATCACGTAATAAGCGACGAGCGCAAATTACATTGCTCGCCAGACATTCGCTTTCGTCCGTGTCGCAGACGAAAATTCCGATTTTCCAGTTCTTTGCTGTCCCCCTCGTAAAAATTGCGAGCTTCTTATTGTTAGATTATTATCTGGCAATGTCGTTACGTTGTACAATGTAACTCCCGTAGCAAAAGAAATTAAGTTTCGCGCAAGCTTCGTTCCACCTATCCTGTTCCTCTTCTGTCTCCGCGAATTTGATAGTAACTCCAGTTGCCATTTGCTGTGTTCGTAATTCTGCGAGTTTCTCATCCCCACGCCATGGATATAATATTCCAAAGCGACTCGACCTACTTTGCAATAATTGCGGACCGTCCAGCTTTCTTAACCCGCTCGTTTCTCCGAGTCTTCCGCGCATTTTCCGACGCGCTTCTTGTCTCGTTTTTCTCTCACCCCTTTCCCCATCTGCTTGAATGTCGAGATGCGGCTCGCCTCGAAGAAAGAAAGCAAAAAAAAAAAAAAGAAAAACTAAAAGAAAAAATGCCGAGGTGAAATGAAAAGGGAACGTGCAAACAATGAGGCAGGAAGTTCGACGAAAAATCGCAATCGCCTGTCGGAAACGCGTCGGTGCGGCCAAACGTCTCCGAACTTTTTTCTTCTCGCTCGCGAGTCTCCAAGTTTCGACGGGCGTTTACCCGGCGCGAATTTATCGCCGGCATTGCGGTCTATTAACTCGTAATGGCATTAAGCCGACCTGCCGATACCCGATATGCCGTAAAATTATTTTCTGTTCGAGCGCGTTCCCGATTACGCGAAACTTCTTTCTTAACGGGCGTGTTTATAAGCGACCTTAATCCGCGAGCACACGGATCAGTCACATAGTTTACAGAACAAAAACAAATTGCGGAGATAAGTTTAATATAATTGACAATTAACACGTTAGCATACTAACATGTTAGTAATTTAATATTTGAATTTTTTAAAATGATAAGAAAGTTGTGTCCGTATCGTTACGGTTTGATGTACGCGGCACGATCTCGTCGGACTTCTCTCGACGATGGGACCCGAGAGCGAAATCCGTCGCTGATTGGTTGACAAGGATTAGTTAGTCGAGATCGCTACTACGATTAATTCAGATCTCGAGCCGAAACCGGGATCGAATTGAAAACAAATCAATCCGACGGAATGAAACGTGGCGCGAGAGCACTGGATATCAGAACGCTCGAGAAAATCCATTGGCGGGTCACGTACAAAGGAAACGGGAATTCCATTTCGCGGAGGAAGCCTCTGTCCTCTCGCCGATGTGCCATTCATATAATTATTCAGTCGCACAGCAAGAGCGCGCTTTGGACGATCGTCAAAAGAGGATGATATTCGATTCTAAACGGGAGAAGAGGCGCGCATTTGCCGCGTATTCATCATATGCTATTTAATATCAATTCGGTTTAACTTAATGGCGATTTCTCAGTTCGTCCTCCATTTGGAGCACATTTCGTGTTCGTCTTTTTCTCTCTTTCTCTCTCTATTATAATATTTTAATAATTTCACGCGCGTAGCTTTCGTCACGCAAAGCGCAAACGCGTTTTAATGCGCGTAGAAAATAAGAAATAACATGGCGGAATGACACGTCTGACAATCGCCTAATTGTCTCGTCCCTCATTGGAAACTAAACATGAATTCGTGAGATAATTGACGATATGTGCGATGAACGTACGTTGTGTGCGCGACATAGACGTTGCGGGGATAGATGGGGGGAGGGAGGGAGGAGAAATTGATTTTCGCTTAATTATATAACCGTATTCTTGCACGACCCGAGGATGTGCTCGCTCACTCTCTTGACTCACTAAATTAATGACGAAATTGCAAATTTGTCCCGTCTCTGTTTAATCTCACCCTGCTACGCGCACACGCGTTAAAAACTATTTTATTTATTTATCTCTCTCTTTCTCTCTTTCTGTGTTTTCTTCTTCTCTCGCGCGGCGTATCTCGCACGATCGCGGTAAAAGACGATCGCGCGCGCGAGAGAGAGCTGATACGTCGGGAAATATATTTGCGATGTCGAGAGACGCGGAGCGATCGATGGTAGTTTTAAATATTTCAGCGGAATTAAATTTTTCTTCGCTACCGATGAGTAATCGTACGATAAATTCTTAATTGCGCTTAGCGCGCGCGCGTGCGCGCCGGTTTAGAGTTTTAGGGCTTTCATCCCAAATCTGTCTAACCAAAGTGCCGGCGAACTTTTGCCTGTAATTCAGCGAGCGCAAGAGCTTGCAGACGTTAATGGAACGATGTTCGCTCGTTCCTGCATGTGTTGCGCACTAAAATACAAATGCTAAACTCTACTTTGTGACATGTTGAAAGTCTTTGCATCGTATATATCTTCTCTTTATCATATACACGACGCATATGTACCACATATGGTAGATACGTCTACGCGATGGAATTATGCTTCATTTATCGCCGCGCGCGCCAAATAAAAAATAAAATTTTGTTTTCACGCGAACAACAAAATGATGTGTGCATATCGGACATTTATCAGATTTCTTTTTTTTCCGGTTCGTTCATCAATAATCGGTCAAATAATTTAATCTAAACGCACATATACGTTATGCTTGCGAAAACAAGCGGAGTATTTATGCGGATTATTTATTGATTACAAAATGGGAAGCTCGAATTTTATAGATTTTGTTTTTGCTTCGTTCTCGCTAATCACAAACGTGCTCGCGCGTAAAAATTATATTTATTTCGACACATTTGGCAAAAATAAATCACGTGTTATTTCCTTTTCGACGCGCGCCACGCTACACACTGTGGTTTCAATATATCTCGTGTGAGTAAAAAAAAACAAAAAAAAAAAAAGAAACTCCATTATTAGTCTCAAAAATAAACCTTTTATCACGAAAACTCAAGATTATACGTAATAGAGACGCGCACGGTTTATTGTTATTATTATCGCGCGACTCGGTCTCCGAGATTTTGATCAAATTTTAATCTCGACTAAAATCCATTTCATGCTCCGATGCTCGCGACTGCCGCGCGCGCGTGCCAACCCGCTGTTTCGGACTGCGGTTCCGCAATTGTAATTAGCGTTTTCGTTGCGTCGCTCTCGTTCCTGGACGATACTATCGTCGATTTCCCACGAGCGTACGCAGAAAACAAATCGGCCGGTGATTATAAAAGATTGTGCGGCCATTGTTGATTGCATAATTAACGCAAGACCAGGAAACGGGGTGAGGGGGAAAAAACGTGATATTTTGCAGCAACGTGACGATCGTAAAATAGCCGCGATTCAATTCCAAGCGGTACGGAGGGTTAATACGTCAATTATATCCGTGTGTATGCTTTCAATGCGAATATCAATTCGGGAGCGCGTGGATTCTGTTTCGCGCTTAATGAAACAATTGAAAAATTTTATAAGCCTATTAATTGTAATTTATTACAGCAACAACTGTGCTGTGTGTAATTTATTACAATAACAACTGCATCACTATATTAATACACTGATATCGCATTTTATAACTTTCCGCAAATGTATATAACTCTCGTGTTACATGCGATTTCACATACGCGCGCGCGTGTTTTCTCTCTTTAATATGTTACAATCAAATTTATATCACGGCTTTGTAACTTTTGCGATGTGATATTTCACTGTAATATTATATTGTATATCAAATATCATGTTGTGTACGCGTATCATCAATTCTTGTAGATTCGGTTCATTGTTATTTTACAGTAATTGTATATTGCATTAACGCGAAATATTGCATTCTATCAAATCAACTCAACGATGCCACTGGTGCAATAAAAGCGAAAATTAATTTTTGTTTTCGCGCTGCATATTTTCTTTCTTCGAAAAAACAGCATTTACAGCTCCCGCCACTTTACTTTCGCTGTGGAGAGCGTGGTGAGAGTAGGCGGTAACACATTCGCCGATGGTTACGTAAAAAAAAAAAACCTTTTTTCTCTCACTTTCGTGTCGTTATATTATTTCTCGTTTATCACGTTGTAAAATAAACTATCCGTAAAGCACGTAAAGCTAAATCTGCTTAACTCGTTCGCATTGCTCGCTGGCTTTATCCAGCACAAGCACTTTTTGCACGTATTATCGCATTTTCCGGCTCAAAGATGGCGGTAGATTGAAAACCGGGATATTTCCGTCGCTAACGATATTTGTTATGTCGAGATCGTACTACAGATTTTGCGGTCTCGTGGAGATTATCTTCAAAGAGGTCATTGCAATTGTGTTACCATGGAGGAGAGAAACCCTGGCGGTACACGGCGGTTATGAGAAATTTTCCACGAGGAATTACCACGCTGGTTACGATGGCGCGTCCGCAAAACGCGCGTATCGAGGATGAAATCACCACCCGCAATAACGAGAGAGAGAAAGAGAGAGAGATAGAGAGACAGAGGACTCTGGTCGCGGTGGTCGCGCGAAATAAAGGCGCCGCATATCGATCGCGCATCAATTACGATGAAGGCTCAAATTATTCGCGTGACCGTCCGTGAAATTGCGCGGGCAAGAAACCTGAGCGGATTAATCCGCGGAAACGTTCGATTTTGTAATCGGAAGCCGGAATAAAATCAACAGCAGCCGGCTGTTCCGCCGCGTATATATAGCGCGGATTAAAGAAACTCTCACGCGCGCGCGGACTGGTTTCTCTTTTTTTTTTTCCAACTCGTAAACCCGATGGTGCGTATAAACCCGGGACCGTTAGTCTCAATTTGTAAGTACCGCACTAAGTGGCGAAGGAAAGTTACGCACGTCTGGAATTTCGCGGGAAACTGTTTCGCCGCGGAGCAGATTGCGAGGATTTGTAAAAGCTCGCACAACCAGTTGCGCCGTGCGGCACTTGCGATCACATAAAACGCGAAATAAAAGAGCAACGGAGATCGGTTCGCGCAAAAGGGATCGGTATTGTTTTGGGAGTTTTCGCGCAAAAAGGAGTTTACGAGAGAGCGCGTTGTGCGCGCACGCGGACAGGAACGATGAAAACCCGAATCAGCTAAAACAGAGAATTCGATTCTCTGAAAACTTTCCGTTTCGAGTGACGCACATTGCAAATTTACGGTGTCAGGAAGCTCTGTGACTGTCACCGAAGATGGATTCCCGGTTATTGGCGCCGGGAGTTTGTTTAGATTTTTGTTTTTTTTGTTTTTGTTTTTTGTTTTTTGCGCGCGCGCGCAGATTTGAGAAAGTCCAACAATTCGTCAATGTGTTGATCCTATTTCGTTTCGTGGCACGTATTTTTGCGCTTGCTTAAGCTTTCTGTTCTGCATTTGCAAACACAGCGGATAAAGACGGGTATACAATTCCATAGTGCTTGATATGTACGATAAATTTTGAAGTTCATGTAATTTAACATTTTATCGCAATTGACCCCGAATTTTCAATCACAAGCGCAAGAGAAAACAAATCGTACACGCGTTTAACAAGTTCGAGAAACGCGCGCAAAATTTCAAATACTGATCTCTCGTCGCGAGAGAAGCACATCGTAAAAACGATATCGAAGCGCTCTCTCGAACGGACAAAGGATAGTTAAAACGTTTACGTTGTTCGACTTTTTTTGTTATCTCATTGCGTTCTCTAACTATCTTTTTCTCGCGATGTCGTTTCGCCCAGTGTACACGACACGCGAGACCTCTGCTCATATTTAATTCATAATGGACCGTTATTCATAACATTCCTCGACTTAATTCACCCTCTTGGCCGAAAAGTACAAGTTTAGGGCGTGGCGGAACAATTTCTCCCGTTCCAACTTCGACGCCATAGAAGACCCGTTAAATCATCCTTTCTCCCGACTTCTGTCACAAAGTACTTCTTTCGTTACCATTCACCGTGTACACTTGTGTTTTCGAAGTACTTTGAATCGTGTTTTATTTCCGATAACTTTGACAATTATTTTCTTACTTCTTCTAAACTTCCGTAATTTAATATAATAATTGAATAATATATTAGAATATTTTTGCCGCGCTGTTCACACAATTCGGCAAAATGTATCGAAATGCAAAAAAGAGATATGTATGTATTATTTGACACATTTGAATGGTAAAACCCAGATTTTTATCTGTAAACCAAATTTGTATATTCGAAAGAACGAGAAAGAAAGAGAGAGAGAGAGAGAAGGAAAATGTAAATAAATACCTGGAAGAAATGAATTTTGAAAAGCCCACCCCTTGACATCGATGCTTTTATGAAATCCAGCTTCAACAGATGAATGTATCAAACCGTATAAAATTCCCATTTGCAAGCGAGCTAAAATTCAAGGACGTGATATTCTACACAAAAAGAGCGAGGAAATGGAATGTTAGAATTGAAGAGAGGCGGTGTAGGAAGAATTTTGACAGTTTTTTTTTTTTTTTTTTTTTTTTTTTTACATAAACACACGTGACAAATTTTCACAAGAATTATAGAAAAAGCGTTTTTTGCATAAAGAAAAAATCAGACGTAACGGAAATTAACAAAACTTTGCGCGGTTAAAATGTGTTTCCAATCTGTTTTTGACGTCATACAAACACGCCACGTGAACAAAGACGCACATCACAATTTCGTCCTCTTTAAATAATAAAATTCTCAAGTACTTAGATAAGATAGCGCTTCTCGCAGCCGGAAATATAAATTCTCTTTGCTTTCCCATTGTTCGGCTCGCGATTCGAAGTAGGAAGATATTTACTCTTTCAGGTGGGCAAACGTCGAAGCTTTTCATACGCGACCGACTTGCTACCGTAACCCAATTTTCCCGGTTATCTACGACTATCTTACTTCGTAGATATCGCGGTGGTAAGTACGACGAGAAAATGTGACATTTTTCTATATTAATTTTACTATTATGTACAAATTTTTCGAGTAAAACGAACAAATTATTTCTCTCCGACATTATATTAAATAGAATAAAAAGCGAGAACAGAGATTTTCTCGTCTGTTTAAATTTTATTTTATATAACATATCTTTTTTATCAAAAGATGTACATGTGTAAAAAAATTTTTCTGTGTTAATTTTATACATATATATATATACATCTCTTTTGATAAAAAAAGTATATTATATGAAATAGGATTTGATAGAGAGATCTCTGTGCTCGCTTTTTATTCTACCTACTTAATGTCGGAGAGAGAAAAACTTTATTCGTATTACTCGAAATGTTTTTTGACTTTTTATGACGCGTAATCTCGGCAAAAATATTGCTATGTATATATATATATATGTATATATGTATATATATATGTATATATATAATTCGCCAAAAGTGAACAAATTACCTGTATGAATTACTTGTATGTTGAAAAATTGAGATACATTTGCATACAAATTTAAATACATTTAACATCCTCTCCCGGTGTCATTATTCAGATTACATATGATGTGCTCGCGCGCACTGATATCTACTAAAGCAAACATACTGCTAACCTCAAAAACCAAATTTTTTATGATAACGTTTATCTATTATGTAAAAAATTAATTCAATTCTCACAATGTGTTTATTGTACAAATTGAAATAATTGTCGTTGTTTCGCTTTAGTTACACGATCAAAAAGAATTCTTTTGATCGCTCTTTGATTGCCCTGCAAATTTCGCTGTGTCTGTTTTAAACAATCACAAAATTATTTTTTCTTTATCGTAATGATCGATCGCTTTTGTTGGTGCAACACACGCGTATTTAACCGCGACCGATAGTTTTTTAGATGCGCGGAGATAGATTATCGATCCAAAACCGCGCGTATTTGATCCACGCACACAAATTTTACGAGTTTTTTCTTTTGGTTTTTTTTTTTTTTTTTTTTTTTTTTTTTTTTTTTTTTTTTTTTTTTTTTTTTTTTTTTCATCGAAGGTTTATAAAAAGAGCGCGTACACATGTGTATATCGTGTCAGCGAGATGTGCGGTTTGTGTAACGCGAATCTGGCATTCGAAACACGGTTTACGACCGAGCGAGTAGCGTCGCCATCAGACGCCGTTTTATGATTTGTGTGACGGAGAGAGGAGGAAACGTTGACACACAGAGGGCGAACGCCTGGATTCGTAAGTGGAGCGAAAGGTACACAAGGCTCGTAACGAAGTTTTCAAAGACAACATCGGAGGTCTGATATCTAACGAGTTCATTCCACTCGGCTGCCGCGACAAAAACCTGCAAGCGGAGATCTCTATCTATCTGGCATCGCGCGGATCTTACGAGCTCGCCGCCATCAACCCCGCCGCAATCTCCTCCTCGGCCGCAATCCTCGAGCTCGTATATATTCTACGACATCCCGAACAACATAAAACGAGCTTTTCGCCGCGTAACATTCGTTCAAAGATCGTTGACTGTAATAACCGAAGGAGAGATCGCTAATTGCATAATTTCGATTTATATTTGTGATTTCAACGAAGATTCAATTTCGTGCTTCGACGGAAGTTATTTTAATTCTCTCTTAAAATAATTAATAACAAATTGAGAATTGCTTCGTTACTTTTAATTTGATCAAAAAATTGTGGATAATTTCAAAACGCTTAATGAGAGATACGTTTTTTTTTTTTCAATTTTGTTACCTCGGCTTCCGGAGATTGCACTATCAAGGATGTTCGTGGCGGTTTCTCCGGCGGTATTTTCTTCAGCGTGCCGGTGAAAGAGCTGGCAGGTAGACCGACACTCGTCGCTGAAGCACCCTCGTTGCTCTCGATCTGGCACTGAAGTCGGTGAAACTGGGAAAACGAAGTACGCGACGCGTCGGCACGATCGAACTGCGGGAGGCACGGTAACGGCATCTGCGACATGTTCGGTATCTGAACGGAATTCGGATCGGAAACGTCGTGTTGTACACGAGATGTCAGTTTCTCGCATACGACAGACGATTGACAGGCCTGAAGGGTGGCGTTCTGCGGATACGTGGTAGTCAGAAGCGTCTGATGGAGACCGTGCACGGATTGATGATTATGAGCCGAACAGGATTTATCCGACGACTGTTCCTGATGATTCGGAATCGGACTCGCTTGTATCTGATGAGCGTCGTTCGGAATTTGTTGCGCGAAATCGTTGGATATCTTGTGAGTCTTATCGTTTAATTGATTTTGATTCTGCATACTTTGCAACCGAACTTGAAGATCGCTCTGTTGATGCTGAAATTGCGCCACCTTGTCCAAGAGTTGATTTTGATTCTGAAGACACTGCAACTTGGCTTGAAGGTCGCTCTGTTGACGTTCGAATTGGCTTAGCTTCTCGGAGATCAAATCAAGACTCTGTTGATTTTGCATCTGTTGTTGTTGCTGCATTTGAAGCGAGTCCGCTTTTTCGTTCTGGCTCTCAAGCGCGTTCTGCAAGTTGTCCGTCTGGCTTTTGCTGTGAGTTAGCAAGTTAGTTGAGGTGTTATGACTCTTACGGTGACTGTGAATTATATGATCGACCTGGTCGAGCGGTTTGCCGGCATTTGTCTCGCCAAAGTCGGTCACCACAGTCAGCACGGTCTTTGTATCCAACTTTGCCTCGCTGAGAGCCGGATATTGGTAACAGAGATTCGGACTGGCTCTCTGCGACGATACGGTGCTGGCCGCCGAGCCGAGATTCACCACGGAGCCTGTAATCGGTTGCTCCTCGAAATCTTTTCTCGTGAGTTCCATGTGCTTGGTCAGATCGGCGCTGACGTGCCTCAGATGCCGACGTTGCTCCATTATCGTACTTTGACTTATATTCGGAATGACCGACGGCTGAAAGGCCGACTGAGACATTCTCGAATCTTTCCGATCGTCCGGCGGATGAATCGATCTGATGTCTCTTCTCTCCTCCGACGGATTGCGAGAACGTGGACTTGTTGTAAACAACGGACCCTGCATGCTCTCTCTCATACTTCTCTCGTGCTCTTGGCGCTGACGTTGCTCCGCCCAGAGCGCCAGCTCCTGTCTGGTTTTCTCGAAGTTTTGACTGACGAACGACGGGCTCTTTTGTCCGGCGCGATCAGCAGACGCTTCGCGAATCGGCACGAACGGCATGGGCGATCTTCTCACGTCTTCAATTCTTTTACCTTCGAGATTCATAGGCGATCTTCGATGTTCCTCGAAATAATCCGACCGTCTGTTCTCCGAGGAAATTGCGTTTCTCTGGTTCGGACTCACGTTACCCCACTCGGGTTTTCTGTCGGCTCCGATGCTCTTTCTGTTTTCTTGCCTGGCATCGAACGCCATCGGCGATACGCGTAAACCCGCATCCAATCTCCTTTGCTCGGTAGGAAACACCTGATTGGTCTCAACTCTTTTTGTATCTACCACAGTCGTAGTTTTCCTCCCCATAATCTCTTGATTACTGTCACCGGGAAACGTAAAAGTTATCGTGTCGTTTCGTCTCTGAAAGCTGGTAGTTACGTCAACCGAAATTGACTTTCTGTGCTCCGATCTGGACACGTACAAGCCGCACTCCGTGGCGATCGAGTCGACAAGTTTCTCTCTGCCCGGCTGATCACCGTTCGTATCTACATAAAGACCGTCTTGTCTCGTTCTCGGATTTTGATTAATAGTGGTTAAATATCTTCTATCAGGCCCATCCGGACCGATCGACGCGCCTGTTATGAGAATGGCATTTTCGCGATGAATCGGATCTTGTTGAGCGGTTGAATTCGGCTCGTATTTCGCCTTTTGCAATGCCGGCACGTCGACGCTAGCGGACTTTCTGTGACCGGGATCGTGCGTGGTTATCTTGGAATTGCCACGAGGCGGCACCATCGGTTTCGGTCCTCTGCAAGGTCGTTCCGTTGTCTGAATAGCGATTCCGTGAGCCACGTTCTGAGCAATCGGCTGAATAATCGGTTGCGTCTGATACTGGCCGATTTCTTGCGAGAATCTCTGCGGATTCGGCGATTGTTGGGAAGGATATTGCTGAGTCGAGTAGATACCGGCGTGCGGATTGTACGGCACGGCGTTTATCACCGTCTGCGGATACTGGCTGTAAGGATATTGAGGCTGCGTGCCGAACTGAGCGTAACCAGGCGGCTGGGGCACGACTACGCCCGAATAATACGGTGGTTGCGGACTGGCAGATTGCGAAGGTATTTGCTGAACCGTCACGTATTGACCCTGTCCGGTGAACATCGGATTAGTCGCGCCGCTCTGACTGTACAGAGTCGGATCTCGATAGGTGACGTCCCTCGTCACGTAACCGGCTCTATCGGAATACTGCGCTTGCGGATACATCTGCGACCTGACCTCGAATTGACCTCGCATACTCTGCGAGTACTGATTTTGATCGTAATCGGAAGCGAACTGCGGCTGCGCCTGCACCGGTAGCGTTTGTGTACTTGTCTGAGACACATGTTGAGCTCTGTCCACGTTGTTTTTGTCCTGGTATTGCGGAGGTGGTTGTTGACCCGCTGGAGGATGTTTTTCTTCCGGCAATCCCATCGATTGTCTTCTTCCCGACGGATATTGTACCGTGGTATGAGCAGATTGTTGCGACTGCTGTTGCGGAATCTGCTGCGACTGCTGATCTTGAGCTTGTCCCGCGGTCGAAGTGTGTTGTATTCTTTCTTGAGTGTATCTCTCGTAATCTATTGTTCGATTTTCAAAGCCGTTGGAAAGATCCTGCTTCGCGATGTCAGCAGGTGGTTCGGCGCGACCATTCTGACAGGGTGTATGTTGATCCGTCGTTTGTCCGCCCTGACTCTGTCCTTGAGCGTCGCTCAGTCCACCCGATCCGGACTGCGACATGTTGGTGGCCCCCACCGACGGTCGTCCGACGATGTGGCCGAGAATTCGCCCCAATCCGCACACTGTGATGATTTGGTTAGCAACGTTGCCGAGAAGATTTGCGAAAAATTGCTACTTTAAAATCTACAGAGTTAAGTTTTCGCACCTTACTACCGGCGTCACATCAATTCGAAACATGTAAATCTTAATTTTTCTAATCAGTCGATGTTCTAACGTTTTATTCTGGACAGACTTTTCTTCCTTTTTATCTTATTTCTTTTTTCTTTAATATTAATTAGAGAAAATTACTTGAGTTCGGATGAAATATAGCTTTTATATCAATTGATCTCTTAGAAATTATTACATTTTTGTTTGCATTGCGAAATGATTATTGACTCTGATATAAACGGCAGTATCGATTTTTTGTTTTATGATATTTGATGAATAGAATGAATGCACGAAGTGCATCCGATGTAGATCGCCAAATCCTGCGTAATGTTCCTCTTCCCGCTGTCGATTTGTTCACTGATATATTCCCACGACGAAACGAGATTACGAGCTGGGTGAAGTGTTTCTCTTTCTTATTTCTCCGCGCTTTTCCGTAAACACTCCGCTGCTCCGAGCGATTTTATATACAAAGAGTTATCCTCTTTTCCTCAATCTCACTTTGTCCGTTATAAGAATACTTTTCAGGATGGTAGTTCGAAAAAGCTCGTTCTTTCGGTAGAACGACGATTTTCATGCTTTCTCAATTTAAGACATCGCGTGTGTGCGCGCGCGCTTTTGTGTGATTTTATTTATCCGCGCGAGATATACTCTTTTTTTTCTTTTCTTAACCTTATTACAAACGCAGACTTTTGATTATCTCGATATTGATTGAAAACGCTGTGGTTATGTGTAAATTTTTCCAAACGTTAGTTCTGACGGTGATCCGACTTTGATTTTCTGTTTGTGCTCCTTTGTACATCTTTTGATTGAGATCGTTTGTCGAGAGTTTCCGCGAATTTTCCCGGCAACACTTTCTTGTTTTGTTTTTTTTTTTTTTTTGTTCGCGACCTCAATCGCGATTTACTCGTTAACTCCCGGCGAGAAATTAAAGATAACAATCGGTCTCCGATCACCTTTGCGTCGCTTCGTTAATGTGTCCGTTGTCTCTGATAATAAAGTTCGCATGCTATTCCATTTTTCCGCGTACTTGCGCGGCAAAGCTTTTTGCTCGTATATTCGCCTTCAACTTATCTGAAAACAAATGCGATTTCAAAAATGCGCCAAATGAATTTTTGGCGCATTCGCGTCGTGGATTGTGGCCCTCGGTATCGAATATTGCGATCGAAATTTGCGCTCCTTTCAGAATATATTCGCCGCTCCGATCAATTTTTTAAATGTAAAAAGGAGAGTAATTCTTATTTGGTTTTTCTTCTCTCGCCCGAAGTAAATCAACAGGTGATTATTTAATTATCAAAATGCGCAAGCGTAATTTCATTTGTTTCTGAATTATTTTATTCGAAACACATGAAATTTCTACACAACAAAGTGCGAAAAAATAAAGTTACGGGAAGAGAGAGTGGTCTCTCTATTTTACAATTTGTTTTACTTTAAACAAGAAAAAATAGCTTTCCCGATTTCCCAAGCGTCTCGTGATCATTCGTATACTTCGTAAGAACAGAGTCATCTTTTACTGCCAGAAAGTTAGGTTCTTTCCTTTTCATCGCGTAATGGCGACGATGAAAAGTTCTCATCGGTTCGCAGCTAACCGATGAAATATTAGCGCACGACGGTAAGGTGACTAAAAAATTTTCCGTTATCAACTTATGAAAAACGAACCAACGAAACCGGAGGAACATCCGCAGAAAACATTGTACGCAACTTTGTGTGTGCTCCACATTTAACTCCGAGATTGCTTTCTAAAAGTGAAATAAATAAAACCTGGTTGGAGAGTTTAAAAACTCTCGCGTTTTTATTTCGCGTTTCCTCATGAGATACATACAATCCGCGCGCTAAGAAGAAACTTAAAGTATAACGCCGGGTGTATTTTCGCTGTCTTTATTTTTTCAAAACTATATTACGCAAATTTACTCTCACGCGTGTGTGCGAGTTTATCACAACGTCATTTTGAAAATTTAATATACTTTCAAAAATTCAATACACATATTTTCAACGTGTATTTATTTGCAGCGCGGAGGGGTATATCTATTTTCATTGCCTGTGTGTCACACACTCGAGATAATAAATGTTGTCGAAATAAATATATTAAACCCGAGAAAATTAAACCGCAACGGATATCACGAGGAAGACAAATTGCGCAGCGCATTTTTGTGATAAGTACCACTTACTGTCTCCTTCATGTACCTCGTAAACAGCCTAATACCTCGTATACTTAACGATAAATGTTTTCTTCCTCGTAACGGCTAAAGCCATTACTTACGTACAGTTCGCCGGTTAAGTGATAAAAGTTTACCTCGCTGCAACTACTCCGATTGAATGTGCCCCTCTTTCGTAGGATATATAAGTTCCTATTTAGAAACGTTTTAAATACGATTTTCGCGCGATTGTCTCTTTATTGTTTTATTTTTTATCACAACTGGCTCGTGTCTGGTACGTGCTTTTTACCAATAACTTCGAAACAAAAAAACGGTAATAATTTGAACCGTCGCGACGTCGTTTTACATAACCACCACCAGCCGGTCGCAACAACCACAAACGCAGAAATAACTCGAATTAATTCGATAAATAAATTTATTCGATACGCGTTTGTAAAAACTCGAAAGCCGTTATTAAACTCATTAAAATCGACCAGAGCGCGTTGCGGCGACATCCTGTTGTGTACGTATGTAGTTCTGTATCGCGGCGCGCGTTACAGCGGTTTTTGCATGCGTGGTGTACGGAGTATATTACTTTTAGAAAAGAAAAAGAGAATTTGCCGCGTTTTTGCGAATTCCGAAACGTATAATTACGCTTTAATTTTCTCTCGCGTCTTTCGTGTCGGAAGTGAATATTCCGAGTGCAAATAAATGCTCGGCAGTATGTGCCGAATCGAAATCGCGAACAACCGTAAACGCGGAATATCAATTAGCGCGCGCAATCGCGATTAATAGTGCCTTTAGTTCTTTCAACGTATGCACATAATTCCCCGATTTGAGAGCGAGAAGAACAGACAGACGGGCGAGAGAAAGGAAGAAAGGAAGAAGAATCGGAGCGCGCTACTCGTCGCGGCAAGTTCTATTCATTAAAATCGTTCTGCATCGTTTATTTTTGTTCGATGGAGTATTGGCGGCGTGTCGCGAACACACTTTAGAAATGAAGATATTTCTCAATTGCTCGCTTTTCGATTTCTTGGAACACGCGAATGTAGTTCGCGACGCCATTTCGCGCTCCTTTTGCTCGAAGTTGTCGCCGCGAAATTTTTTACTGTTACAACATGCACGTTGTAAAAAATATTTACATAAATTATTGAAAAGAAGAGAAATATCTTCGAAAAATGTAGCACAAGTAGCGGCAATTTATAAAGTTTTACACGTAAAATATTTACACGAATGCAGTAGGTATCTGTCACCGCGCCGTGCTCTGCAAGCTGCAAAACGCATGTATGTAAGGCACATCGGTACATATTCACACATTCGCGCGCATTCATCACGGTAGCAAACCGGTACAAAGTCTAAGCGTTTCCAAGGTAGATATCACAATGCATCCATATCTATGTGTACTAGCTCGTGTTCTCCCGAAATGCATCCACACATATATAATATATATCTATATGTATATATATACATATATATATACATATATATGTGTGTATATATATTATGTGTTTTAGAAGTCCTTAATATTCCCGGTTGTGTTATGTATATATGCACTGTACGCGTTTGTACTTATACGCAGCGCTGAGCGTGCATGAATAGACGCTTAGCATTGTCGGAACACAGATATCAAGATGCTGAATTAGCACTTATATACATATGCCTCTGAAATTACGCGAGAGTTATATATTTGACGAGATCATTTAGTGCTATAAATTGAGTTTCATCGCCAACACAGACATATTATACCACGTGATCTTAATTACCGCGGTCTTGGTTTCTCTTTCTCTCTCTCTCTCTCTCTCTCTCTCTTTCTCTCGGTAATAAATTCTTTTATTACCGTTCGTGACGGATATCCTCGCGCGACGCCGTAATAATTGAATTTATACGTAACTCGTTAAATAATTAATTACACAACAAACAAATGTCTGTCCTATTCACGGTAGAATCGTAAATAAAAACAAAATGTGTAACTTTATGCACTGCGAAATGCTGTACGAATTTGAGAACTTTTCACGCGCTCGTTATACACGCACCGGCTGTGCCGTATATCTGCCGTATACATCGTATATTTCTCGTTTTGAGATATTCGTAAATAATTCAAATCATACTCCGACGCTCTCTGTTCGCCCGAAAAAGTTTCCGTAACTCTCTCTCTCTCTCTCTCTCTCTCTCTCTCTCTCTCTCTTTGTTTCTTTCTCTCTTTTCCGCGCATAACGGAAGTTTGGAAATATGTATAATGTACAAACACGCGAGTGTTGCAACAGAGTTGGTTCGTCTTCCCTCTTGGGGAACGGCTGCATGGATCACATTCAGTGGATTCAGATCAACATCTAAGATTAATGGACGAACTCCAAAACCAACTTCGTGTCCGAACCGAATTGCCAAATCAGGTCGGCAGTTGGCGCACTCGGAGAAACGCAAACGATCGACTGACTTGCAACTGACTGAGGTTAATATGGTCTCCAAATTCGAAGGCGCTATAGAGTTCGAATTCTGAAGAAAATATTTTGAAAAAGTATTCAAAAAAATGTCTTAAAAAAAGAAAAACTGAGAAATAAATTTGAAATTGTTTGATTAATAACGGAACGGAACAAAATGCGCAAAATTATCAATAGATGGAATTTTCAGAGATTTTCCGCGCCTCTTTCGTACAGCTTCAATATTCTCGATCACCGGAGCATCTCCTCTCACGCGTCGCGCGAGAATTTTCCCTCATCATCAAGCGGCATCGATTAATTCCAAGTTTTCATCGGTCTAACCCGACCTAAATACGAAAGTTCGGAACCAATAGAGAGCCGACCGCGATTCCGGACTTTTTCAGCAGGCTTCATTTCGCTCGAGTTAATTGAATCGATGCGATTGGCGGACGACGAAAATTTCCACCAATTATCGCATCCCGAGATCGCCAGAGAGAGTCGATTTCGGCTCGGTCCAAAAATCACTTATGTACACGCGCGGTCCGTCAACGTTAATTTTCCTGAGCAAACTCGTATGTATGTATATAAAAAAAAAGAAGGAAAAAAACAGAGCTATCACGAAAATAGTATCTCCCCCGTCGTTTGATGAGACGTCGGTCGATCGTGCGCGTTGCGCGCGCCTATTCGAAACTCGAGCCAAAACCGGTCCCTTTGTCCTCCACAACCCCGGATACACACTCGACCCGGTCGCGAAAAGAGGCGTTGAGGGAACGAGGCGGATAGGTAATATCCGTGCATCATCTCTCGCGATGCGGACCTGTGCCAGGCACGTTTCACTTCCGTTTCAGACGAAACGGGAGTCGGTGCGATAGGTCGCCGAGTAATCTGGAGTGGGATGAAAATTCCGCGGTTTTTTCTGTAAAACGCGCGCCTCGACGAGTTGCATCGCGGACATCAAAAAGATAGTAATAGCGCGCCGCCATCGTTTCCGAAGAATCTTTCGGAGAATTTTCAGAGAAACAAACGCGTTCGACTTTCGCGATACAGTCAGTCACAAAAGTCTGCACACCAAAATCAATTAGCAATATAAAAACTAAAGTATATACTAAGTATATACTACACAGATGTATGCAAATTCTAATGGGACAATTTATGCGAAACAAGAAGCGCTAACTTTGAATTCTCTCCGAAAGCGGAATTTTTTTTTTTTTTTTTTTTTTTGAGGTAACCCTAGTTAACCCAAGGTTTTCTAATTTCCATATTTATCAAAGGCGTCGAAAGTTTTCTTCGCTAACTTGCTTCCAAACTCGGTGGAAACTCGCTCCCTCCGGGGTCGAACGGAAGCTCCGCCGCTGTCTTGTCCCGCTGTCACTACACGCGAAATTAAGGAGGATGGATGGCAGCATTATTTCTCCGACTTTATGTCGCCATTTAATTACAGTCTGACAATAGATTGTACGTGTGTTCCATATATGCATTATTGTAAATCACACGAGATACGAGAGCATTTCTCCGCGTTATTAAAAAATAAATGGCAGCGATTATATTACGGCGCAAAACTGGAATTTGTCTCAGAATCGTGCGAGCAACTAAAAACTATTTTGCTTGTAAAAACGTAATCGCACACACAGTTCCAGTTTTGTTTTGTAAAAACAAAAATATAATTACTTTTTTATTTATACAAGCAAAGCGTTTTTGACGACGTCCAGAAAATTGTGAGATAAATTCTCTCGCGCAAATTTCTTTGCGAGGATAAACGGGATTTCAAATTAATATTAACCGATCTTGATTTTCTGCCGACAATTGTTCAACACCATTACACGAGCTCTCGGAGGATGCTAAGACTTGGAAAAAAAATTACCGTCCCGATGCTAAGCACTCCCAGAGGTCCGTAATATATGAAGTGAGCGCGTGGAGAATGTAAACTCTCTCTTTCTCATTCTCTCTGTCTCTTCGTCGCGCGAGGGATGCCCTTGCTCTCGCAAGCGTGTAAAGAAGAAAAATAATAGGACGGAGAGAAGAAACGACGCAACGTTGATGTTGCGTCAGAAGAAACATTCTTGAAATGGAGTAACATTTGTCATAATTTTTGTCTCTTTGTTCGCGTTAATAAAAAAAAAAATCAAGAAAGAAAGAAAAAACAAACACGTTCGCAGTGTTCGCGATTATCAAAATGATTGAGAGACGAAAAAAACTCGCGCGATATTGCTCTCCTGCCGCGTTATAAAAATAGAGCGCTAATTACAGCTTTCCAGAGCGCGACGAAAGCGCGCACGGATTATAACAAAGGAAAGGTGAAAAACGCGCCGAAGAAGCACGAATATTTGCTCAAGCTGTGATGTCGTTATGTCCGCTAAATAAGTGAAACAGACTCTTCTTCTCGCCGGTTACTTCTTTAGTTTCCTGCACCTTCTTTTGTCTCATCGTTCTCTCTCCGTTTTTCTCTGCACAGCAGCAAAAGATAACAGGAAGCTTGTTCCATCATAATTCAACGACAACTAACTTTCTTATTTTTGCGAATACTACGCGCGCCGAAGAGTAATGTTACTAGTTTCCTATTATCCTTCCTCGCTGTTGGATATTATTTATCGAAACATATCTCTCGATAATTTTTTTTTTTTTCTATTCTGTTGTTTGTTTTCGAGACGATCTCTCGGAATTTAATTCATCCTAAATTCACTTACTACATTCGTTCGATTGTTCCCGCACGTCGACGAGAAACGTTCGACGACAATGCGAATCTGTCATCAAGATTATCGACATCCAAAACTCCCGTCTCCCGATTTGTGATGGACACGCCGTCGTTTAATGCGAAACGAACGGCGATGTTTCATTTCACCGAGGTACGTTTCGTACTTTCCGCAACTTTTAATCAATGTCAATCGGCACACGGTCGACGGACTGATTCGAGAATGATCGACATTCTCGAATCGAATGATCGACCATTACGGCGACAAATCGCCGAGAGCGTCTCGCGCGCACGAGTAAGGCCTATATTGACGCGGGGCATTGTCACTGTTGCGGATAATTATCCGCGGCGATCGTAGGATAATTCCATTCGGGGATCGAGTTACCGTGGCGAAGTAGCTACGTTCAGTTTATGGGACAACCACGCGTGCTTGGTGTCCCGCATTTTCAGAAAACAATACTCGTATATTATATTGTATAAAGTGATGCTCTGTGTGCATACATTTCTCTCGTAATTATGTAATAACAATGATAAGCTAAATAATACGCTTTTAATCAACAAAATAATTATTATTATATTATTATTATTATATTATTATCATTATATTATTGCGTTAATAATCGTACGATAAATTGCATGATAAATAGAGATTACGTCTATTATAATTCAAATTATCACTTACTAAGTGACTCGGCTTAATTTATTTATCAATGTTTTTTTTTTTTTTTTTCGACATCAAAAGATTCCACCGATTTTTACGATCGAGACGATGTTCTTTTTTTTATTTTTGTTTGGTATTAGAAAACCCTGCGTGCGCGGCTGAATTCCTTGTGGACGACGGAAACCAGATATAATTGCGAGAACGGAAACGGTTTCCGAATCGTCGGTAACACCGGCTTAAACTCCGCCAGGTCGACACGACGGGAGAGATACGTGAGCTGTGTCTCAAGTTAGACGTGTATTCCGCGCGCGAAACGACCGCCGAATAAAATATATACCGTCGGAACCTTTCTCGTTTCAGTTAGAGAATTTTCTCTGTCACGTGTGCGCGCACGTATGTATGTACAATACATACGTGCCCGTCTAATTTATCTTTCTGTGTGTCCTTTTACGGATTACGTCGCATAATTACACCGTTGGAAAAAGTCACAGAACAAACCGTTGGTTTGTTGCTCGTATCGTCTTCCCGCGGAGGAGTGTCAAGATACATTTATTGTATAAATCTCTCGGCTTTAAACGTTTTACACGCGATAAGTGCGATTTAGTTCGCGCGCAATAAAAAATTTTAAAACAACATATACATTTTTAAGAATGTACGTGAGTGAACACAAGCGCGGCGAAAGAAAGATCGCACTTTTCCTTCGAGAACGCATAATTTTCAATTGACACATTTTTTGCGTGCGTTTAAGTTGCTTAAATAAAATTGGGTTTTTTTTGTTTTTATTGAAGTGATACGTTTCAAATAAAACGCAACGTGATGTTTAATTATATCAAGATACGCACACAACCA